>CAUYSK010108402.1:0-127021 GCA_963575035.1 Avahi laniger
TTTTTTTTTTTTTGAGACAGAGTTTCACTCTTTTGCCCGGGCTAGAGTGAGTGCCGTGGCGTCAGCCTAGCTCACAGCAACCTCAAACTCCTGGGCTCAAGCAATCCGTCTGCCTCAGCCTCCCAAGTAGCTGGGACTACAGGCATGTGCCACCATGCCCTGCTAGTTTTTTTTTTAGATATTTTTAGTTATCTGATTAATTTCTTTCTATTTTTAGTGGAGACGGGATCTCGCTCTTGCTCAGGCTGGTTTCGAACTCCTGAGCTCAAACAATCCGCCCGCCTCGGCCTCCCAGAGTGCTAGGATTACAGGTGTGAGCCATCGCGCCTGGCCTAATTTTTGTTCTTTATCAGGTATCTAGTTTTTGGTATTTTGTTATAGTACCCAAAATGAACTAAAACAAGTATCGTTTTACCATATGACATTACCACTTGTGTCATGATTTCCAATGTCTCTTAAAGCAATATCTAGATTCCTAAGTTCTTCTACTTTCAGATTTTTTTTATTGTTGAGATATAATCAAGAAAACAGAAAACAGCAATATGTTGCTTAATTTGTTCAATTTTATTTTCAGCTAAGATTATTCCTTGATCTAAAATGACTTCTACAGAAATTAGTTTTGCTATTATTTTGCATGACTGTTCTTCTTAGTCATGCAAAGTTTTTGTCTAATTTTCTTGTATTGGGATATCACTACTATTACATAGTTTATAAGTAATTTCCATTGTTTTAAGGAAACTGCGTTTTTTCTAAAATTAAAAAAAATATTTTATTTGTTTTATTTGTTTGGTAATTTTTGTAAGATTTTGCTAACCTTTGTAAATTTAAGCAAAAATTTATACCAAATAATCATGAATACAATTAATTCAAAATTAATTTCAATTTCTGACAAAAAAAAAGTCATTTTTTGTTTAAGGATACTCTAATTTGAATAACTCATCAAATACATCACATGTTTTGTCTATTTTAAATTTATTTACTTTAGTATCATGGTTGACATTCGCATCTTGTGTTCAAATGGTTATAAGATCAAATCTGATGTGTATTTAATTAAGATATGCCACCTTAGGAAGATCTAGAAAATATTTAGTATAATCTTTAAATTGCTCAAAAGAATTTATTTGCTATCAAGACAGTTTAAGTTGTCTCTTATTTAAAGTTTAAATTATTTTTTGTACATAGCACAAAGAATACTTCTGGATTTTCCCCCAAATTTAGTTAGTATACCTTTCCTTTGCAATGACATTAGCCCCAGTATTATAAATTTGTTTTCAACTATATTTAAATCAATGCTCAAAGTTGAAAAATATTTTTCCAATGCTTCACTTCACTTTATTTACAACAGGTGTGAAACAGATAAAATACTCTAATTTTTAACTTCCTATTTTCTTCCTTTATTAGCTGAAATATATGTGCACACATATACATAGAGTAGATTGTGTGTGTAGTTGTTCAACATGACTTAGTGAATAGTTTGTTGCCAAACCAGCACCATCACCACTTCCTACCATGGTCACTGCATTACAGAGGAGAAGCCAGAAACAGTGTTTTCCAGAATGTTCTCTATTGTATGGTACCTGTTTAGTGTTAGCCGATTGGAGAAACTTAGTTAAGATTTGAAAGGTGGAGAGGAAAGGCAATTATACTCCAGAGGCAGTAGCAACCAAATGTTCCCTGTAGCAGACTGAGTGACTTGGTGGCCATTCAAAATATTATTTCATAAAAGACAAAGAATAGCTGTGGAAATGATCCAGATTAAAGACAGCTAATGTGACAACTAAATGCAATATTTAATCCTAAACAGGATCCTGTAACATAGAGGCGTGAAATGCTATGAAGGACAGTATTAATTCAACTGACTAAATTATCATACAAATACATAGTCAGTTGGATAAAAGCATTGTGTCAATGTTAAATTTATCGGAGGTGGTAACTATAATATAGTGATTAAAGAATAGAATATCTCTATTCTTAAGAACTATCCAATAAAATTTTTAGGAAGAAAGGTCATGATTTAAGTAACTTGTTTTCAAGTGGGTTTTTTTTTTTACTTTTTTTTAATTCAGGATATTATGGGGGTACTACTCAAGTGGTTTTGATAAAAAAAAAAACTGTGTGAAGAGAGAGAGAAAGGAGAGAAAGCAAGAGAGGGAGCAAATGGCAAAGCAAATGTGGTGAAGTGTAAACAATAGGCCACTGTGTATAAAGAGTAGGTTACTTTTTGTGCAGTTTCAAATTTGGCAATTTTTCTTTAAGCTTGAAATTATTTCCAAATTAAAAAAAATAAAGGGAAACATGCAATTGGTCTCTCATGTGATTAGATTTGATGACAGTAATGACCTTATCGCTAGTGGAAAAAGAGGCAATGGTAGTCCATGGTATTTGAGGGCTCAAGAATTACTTAAATTATTACTATTAGTTTCCTGGAGTAAAGTATCTAAAGAAGGAAGGGCTTTGGAATATCAAGTAGCTTTTACAATACAACATTGTGGTGGAAATAAGAGCCCAAGAACTTTGGGTAGGTTGGCTATTTCTGACACTATTGGAGAATTTAGAAAAGGATAATAAAGAATTCAGGGTTTTAACTTCTGAGCTCAAGGCATGAATAAGAAGTCAGAAATGTTCTAAGACTGCCTGAAAAAAAAACCCCTCTATTTCTTTTAATTGCAGTACTGACATTTCCAAAACAAAAACTGTCTCTGCAGATTGTTGACTTACAATGTAAACTGAATTCACAGCTTAGAAGGTCTTTATTGCAAGGTAGGATTTTGATCAGGAAACAATGGAATCTGGAAAACTGGAATGAACTCTGGATCTCAAGTTATGAAGGTGCTTGTGTATTCTCTTACTATTTTAATTTCATAAAGCTAAATATAATATGCATATGGTGAAATGCACAGATAATTAAGTGTAAAATTCATGGCATAGAATAATGTCTACAGTCTCATAATCTTCACTCCAATCCAAAAAGATACCCCATAACCCTCTCCAGTTAATGCCTTTCTCACACACAGGAGAAATCACTGCTCTGAGTTTTGTTACCATAAGTAGTTTCTTGTGCTATAACTTCATGTAGTAGATAGAAAAATGGTTTCCCAAGGATGTTCATATCCTAGTCCTTGGAAGCTGTAAATAGTTTAGGCTAAATGGCAAAGGAGAATTAAGGTTGGAATTAAGGCTGCTAATCATCTGACCTTAAAATACAGAGATTTTCCAGGATTGTCCCAATGGGCCCAAAGTAATCACAAGAGTCTTTAAAAGTGGAAGAGGGAGTCAGAAAAGAGCGTTGGAAGGAAAAGTGACTATAGAAGTATGGTCAGAGAGATGGAATGTTGCTGGCTTTGAAGATGAAACATATGGGCCACAAGCCCAGGAACATGATTGGACTATAAAAGGTGGAAATGCAGGGAAAAAAAGGATTCTTCTCTTGAACCTCCAGAAAGGAACAAAGATGAGTTGATATCTTTATTTTATAATAGTACTGTGTCAGACTTCAAACCGACGTAACTTTAAGATAATAAGTTTGGATTGTTGTAAGCCATTAAGTATGTGGTAAAGCTACATTAGCAACAAAATAACGCACTTTATGTGAAATAATATAATGGGATAATATAACGTGTTCTTTTATATATGGCTTCTCTTGCTCAGTCTAACACTTCTGAGATTCACCAATGTTTTATTTATCAATACATACAGCAGAATAGTGCTTCGTTGTGTGAACATACTAAAATTTCTCCTAAAGATGGACATGTGCATTGTTTTCAGTTTTTAGTTAGTGTGAATAAACTATAAACTATGTGTTCTTGAATGTATTTTTGTGTGTGTGTTTGATACTCAGGACTCCCTTGCATGAAGCCTGGGTCTCTGGTCCCCCTTAAGTAGAACTCCTTCCAATTAAATACTATCTGCCTGAAAAGACCTTTTTTCTTTTTTTTAACACTGTGATACTACATTCAAATTTTCTTTTTTGAAACAACTTGGAACACTACTATTATGACCATTGCTTTTAATAATAATGATAATAGCAGTAAATCACCTTTATAAAGTTACAGGTAGTCTCTTTTGATTCTTAGAAAAATACTCTGAAGGAGTTTGGAGATGTGAAATGTCTTTACTAAGTTACTAAGGCAAGTGGAACTAGAACCTGAATCCAAACAGGACTTTAGACTCAAATCCCTACACACTTTCTTTGCTTCTTACATTCATTCATTAATTTATTCTTTCATTTATTCATCAAATAGTTAAAGTGCTTATTACATGCTAGGCACTCTTCCTATAAGACATATTGAATATTTGTTTTGTTATGTAATTTAGATTAATAAACTATTAATAGGTAGCAATAGTAATTATAGCAAAAACAGCATAATTACAGTAAAAACAGCATATTCTGTTTTCCTATTTACTCATTATAATAGAGAAAGACCAACATTTTGTGAGGTTACAAATAGGAACCCACTCAATTTTCAGAAGTGTGCCCACTTTAAACAGGAAAAAAGAAAAGACTAGAGACTCATCATATACCTGCCCATATATAGAAAGTTAATTAATTGTTTCACTTTTATCACATGACTTACTTAAGTTTGTTTCACATAGGAGAAAAAAAGAAGTATATGGTTTCACATCTAATAAAAACAATAATATTGGATTAACTTATTTTTTGACATAATATAAATGATGGAACTCCTGATTTCTAGTTTAAGTTCAATTCATTATAATTATACATCAGTAAATTATTCTCATTCAAGTTATTCAGAACAGAATTCCCTAAACTTATTTCACCACAAAACTTTTAAAATAATCATATGTTTTCAAAACAGCAAATACTCATAAACTCTAATGCCTGCTTACATAAACGAGTAAGCAAAAAGTTGTCTCAAAGAAAAACTAATAGCTTCAGGAGCTGATACTAGGTTGAATTGATATGTTTAATATACAATAAGCCCCAGATATATCATAAATACTTAATGTGGATCAGCGGCCACTTAAAAATGACATACAGTGAGATGGTTATTGGAATCCATTACCTATGTGTGACAAACAGTTTGAATGTCATGCTTCATACATCATCTCTCATGCAATTTTCTAGGCCTCTCTGAGGTGGCACACCTCAAGTAAATTTTTAATAAAAATAACTAAATATCTGTAACTTTTTGAACCCACTTATATTACACTTTTTAGAAAAACAATGTTACTGGCATCGGGTTCCCTTGCAGCTTTGTTTGTTTTTCCAGAACACAAACTGACACCACACAAAGCAGTTTGGCAAAAGCTGGTCTCACTTTTCTCCTTGCTACCAGTAGTCACAACGCTGAGGCAGGGAGTTTTCGCAAATGTAGAGTTTATATGTGGCTGTGTTTATCTCTGGCTGTGTTCCAAAATGAAACATAAATTATATCTGCATAATCGCTTCCTTTGTTCCTTTCCGCTGTCCTGCATTATTGATAGCATTCTGTGGATCGGGTTATAAGTGACAGAATCATAACATCATGCCTACTTTTAGACACTTACACACTAAATTTCACTTTTTTAAAAAAGCGTCACAGTTGGGCACACAAATACAAAGATTGGATTCTCACATGCCAAGTGACTAGAAGAAATTTCTTGATAATGTGGAGGGTTTCAACAGAAAAGGAGAAAATAAGGACTTGGATAATTGAGCTCATCTTTATCAATGAAATTTGCCTTGACACGCTTCCTTTGCCCTCTACCTGCCTGACATCTGCTCACTTACTTCTCTTCTTAGGCTTCCTTTCTGGATGCTCAAGATCAGATGAACTGTGCCTCCACCATACTCTCTAATACACTTCAACTTTCCAATCACAACACTTTCTCCCACTGTAATATGATTTTGTGTTTGTTTTCCTGTATTTGCTGCCAGATTGTATTATAAAATCTCTATGGACAGAACCATGTCTCTGGTTCACTCCAGTGCCTAGCATGGTATCTGGTAGGTGAATATCTGTATCTGTCTATAATCTATCATCTCTCTATCTACCTATCAAGAGGGACACAGACCAAGTGTTAACAATAATAAGGACATAATCATGTTATTACAATCCTGGTGTTGATTGTATTGAAGAGCACAATGTCAATGATCTTCTGATATCCTTACTATTTAATATATACATTGGATTGATACTTCTGAATATTAGATTGGCTGAAAATTTCCCGTAGTCAATTTTCCTAAAATGAGAATTGAATAATGGCACAGTTTGTATTCAGTTATATATTTACTTTATCGGCTACCCTTTTTTTCCCTCCCTTCCTTCCTTCCTTCTTTCCTTCCTTTCTTCCTCTCTTCCCTCCTTCCTTTCTTTCTTCCTTTTTTTAGTTGAGTTCTTATTTAAGATAACATTTTGGCTATCACACAGTTAAATTCTGGGCAATCATGGTAAGTTTGAATTTTATTTAGTGGTTATTCTTATTATTTACTAGAAATAGGCCTAGGCTGTGTGGCTGCCAGTATGAAATACAATTGTAATTTTTTCAATTTTAATCGTGTCAGATAAATCATTGAGTATCTATGACACTTTCAGTAGAATTCCCGATTCTGCATTGTAAGTGATGAAGTTGCCTACAATGGGGAAAGTGGAAAAGACTTGATAGTCAACAGTTCAGTACTCTCCAGGGTGTCTGCAGGAAAAAAACCCAGTAGAATGGAGAAAGGGGGTGAGATTGCAGGGAACTATCTCACAAATGTGTGGAGGCCGGTAAGTCCAAAATCTTCAGAGTAGACTGGTAGACTACAGAGCCAGGAAAGAGTTGATTCTGCACTTCAAGTCTGAAGGCAGTCAATTGGCAGAATCCCCTTTTCTTTGGGAGAGGATAGTCTTTTTCTATTAAATACTAAGGCCTTCCATTGATTCAATGAAGCCCACCTACATTATGAAGGGTAATCTTCTTTACTTAATCTCTACTGATTTAAATGTTAAATGCATCTAAAATGTACCTTTATAGAAACATCTAGAATAACGTTTGATCAAATATCTGAGCACTATGGCCTAACCAAATTGACACAAAAAAAATCAACCATCACAGTCCATATAAAATACCTCTTTTCTCTCCGTTTATCTAACAGATATAAAGCATTTAGACGGGTAAGGCTGTCAAAAGAATCCAGGTTGAGATCTTTTCCACCAGAGCAAGACATATTTAGTAATCGAAGTCAGCAAATGGAATCAATAGTTTTTGCCATTAAATTTAGAACAGACTATGCCATCAACTCGTGTGGCGATGAGTATTCATTTAAATTGTTCTAAAACAGTGTGTATCCATTTCCTTGTTGTCAAGAATGTAAATTCACACAAATGTGGTATGTAGCATACACACTGTAGAATACAATCATCTCTTGCCTGCTTCCTTCTGTGATAAACACAGAGAATTTGATATTGAAAATTGGAAATGGAACCCCAGAGGCTAGAAGCCGGCTCTAAATTTGGAATATAGAATCTAATTGTGTTCTAAATTTAACAAAATGATTTTTCCTTGTTCCCAATCAATAATGCTACTAAAAGAACCATAAACTATATACATACTACAATATTTTCCTTTTACATTTGTAAGTATACCGACTGCTTTTTATCCATGTTTGAATTTTTCCACAAAAAAAATCAAGAATGCTTGTAAAAACATTTCTCTACGTGGGGAAGGGAAGCCTCATGTTTTGGCCATGTGCAAAGACATGTGGCCATCTGGAAGGGGTCTATTTCTGTACATCCAAGATGTGAATGGCCTTCCCTGATGATAAACAATGTTCCCAAAGAACTTGTCAAGGGACCTGTCATAAGGTGGACAAGGTGCTCACAATCCCATACAAGAAAGATACTGCAATGGGGGCTGTTCTGTCCTGGATGCATGCAAGTTCCATTACAGCTAATGGGAATTACATGTGCATTTTCAGGAAGCACTATGCTATGTGAACTGCAAAGGGAAGGAAAACACAGGCATGAGATCGAAAAATAAAAAAAGGAAGAAGGAAAAAAAAAAGAAAGAAATCAAAATCATTTTGCTTCTGTATTCCTCTAGTGATAATAAAAACTGTGGATGCTGAAAATGAAAGCATGTGCTTTGAAAAGAAACTAAATGTGGTTATGTATCCTCCCTTCTATGTGTAAGCCCAGATTCAAAAGTACATTTGGCAACTGGTACTTTAGCTATTCATTTACTTCCATAAAATAGTAGATATATTGCATGGGGGTGTTGACTTTATTTTTCACTTTTTAGTTATTTATTTTCAATGATTTAAAAATATTATAATTATAAATTCTGGAATTAATATAACTGTATAAACTTTTTTTACATAAGTCAGAAAATACAGACTATAGTAAGCATTTCTGTATCAAAATATACTTCAAATATTAACAATAGTCATAGAATCAAAATACATTTAAGATTATACTTTTAATATCCTGAAATTTAAAAAAAAAGATTATATTTTTAGGCAATAGTTGATATAAATATAAATTAGTTTTTGGTAAAACAGGTAACATCAAAAACTTGAATAAGGATGGATCTTCTTTGAAGTATGTTAGGAATATATAAATATTTTGAATTCTTGCTACATAGCTAAGTATGAATTCCTAGCATGGATCAAAATCTTGCAAAGAAATCTTGGCAAAAGAAAAAAAAAAAACACAGAAAATACTGAGTCAGTCCCATAAAAGGAAATAAATAGACTACAAATAGAAATTGCTTTATCTCCAAGTCAATTCATTTTGGCAAACTACATGGTAATATAATGTCTTTTCTATGATGATGAAAAGATAGTTTTCAGTGTGTCATGAATAGATCCATTCCTAATGATTAACATTTACTACATGATAGTTCATATTCATAATAGAGATAGATATGGTTTCTGCAATATAATTTAATCAAATGCCATGAGAATTTTCTAGTTTTTTTTAACTGACCAACATCCAATTATCCCTGTGTGTGGTTTCTGTGCACAAAAGAAAGATAGTTTCTCTTTCACATTGCCGCCATGACCCCTGGGGCTGTAAGAATTAATAAGATCACAACTATTACTTAGATTTGCATGGGCAATTAAAAATTCTGAAACATATCTAGTCCCACTGGATGGATTTTCCAACATTTTAATAATGAAGTTGATAAGGATAATTATGATGACGGCATTTAGTAAGGGTCTACTTTATGCTCTACGTAGATCCCTGTTGCTTTACACAATAATCCTGACACATACTCAGAGCACAATGTCTACTACAGATGAGGAAACTGGACATAGAAAAGCTAAATAACTTTTCAAAAATCACACAGCAAGTGGCTAAGACTAGGTATCTATGACCACAAAGCTTGTGATTTTCTCCATTTACTATGCTACCTTTATGGGGTAAATGTTTATCTTGTACTAAAGAATTAAGTGACCCTATATTAGAGGTGGTCAAACAACAATTTAATATGTCACAATAAATAATTTTTTATGTTAAAGAGAAAAGTGAGAAAAGTGAATATTTCTTGTATAACTTATTTTGCAGCATGATTTCTTAATTATAATATAGTCAAAATACATTAGAGCTATTATGAAAAATCACATTTTTTGTTATATTTTAAAATGTAATATACTGATTAAAATTTTTTTGCAGATGAAACTCTTTTAAAATGCACCCTGCATCAAATATATATGAATCATGCAAGTACGTGGTAAGAAAATGCTTCGACATATTTAAATTCTAGAATTGGAGGATGCCCAATTAAATAGGACATCAAAGAGTGTCAAAATGCTGGGTTACTTTTGCTTATCTCAGTTATTGTCCAAATCCATAAGTGGAAACAAGCAATATGCCAATATTGCCAACATTCTGAGGCATCTATTTCCTAACCAAATGTTCCATATTTTAGAGTTCTGTACAAGAGCACAGATATTAGTAGCTTTTGCTAGCAGAATAAACAGTAAGTGCTTAAAGTTTTTTTCTCTCAGAATTTGCTTAAAGTTTTTTTTCTCCCAGAATTTTTGAAATAGAAAAGAAAACTTCCTTCTGTTTCACTCAAATTAGAATTCCAGATGTCCAAGGTCAAAAGTTGGAAATAAAAGTATCGAGTTTTGGCCTACTCCAACCAGGAGGCATGCCCAAATGTGTGAGAGCTTTCCCAGAGGGTGCCCTTTTGTAGTTTTACTTTTTCTCTTGTCTTTCCTGGCAAGAGGTCCACATCTCCTCTGTTGAATTATGCCATTCAATTCCATTCTTGTAAGTGGTCTAAGTCTCTTGCATTTACTCTTTAGCAAGTGACTACAGTTTGGGCCCTTAACATGCTTTTTTTAAATGCATAAATTTGGAAAGCTGCTGATTTTCTTCTTCGTGAGTATGATGTGTGAGGTTCTATTTGATCACATTTGATATTCTCTCTTTTTGTCAACTACTAGTATGAGATGAGAGATGGGGATGATCTAATAAAATACAGAGACATTGCAAACTTGCCCTTATTTTGTTCTACTGAATGATTTACCTTTAACAGCTGCTGCATATTTTAAGAATAATTTATTTTCTGGCCATATTCATTCAGAAATATTCCGGATACTGAATTTTTTTTAGAAAATGTATAAAAGAATTCCTTTCAAAGACTTGAATTATGATGTCAACTTGAAATACTGTGTCATCAAAAATAAACCTAAAGCAACATCCAAACTTTCGTTATTCTTCTTAGTCATTTATGAAATATTCTAAATAGTTTACTATGTTATAGTTAATTCAACAAATACATAGTGACCACCTATTAGGGCAGTGTCTAGCACAGAGCAGGAACAAAAAACATGGTCCTTTAGTTCTATTAAGACTAAGTTGAATTATAACATGTGCCCTCTTTTTTCTATTGCTTATTCTAGTGCTTCGGGTGTGTATTTTGAAACTGCAGAACATTTTATAAAATAGTCTCTAAAGCTGTATGTCCAAACAATGACACACAGCCCCATGGTAACTACTATGTAGGCAACATTAATTGACTGCAGTGCAATAAAATAAGAAATCAAAAATAAAACTATAGTCAAACCTTTACTTCCCTTAATATGGAAAACGTAAGACTCTCCTAAACTACTTGAAAGTAAGTGTATTCACATCTAGAAGCCAGAAGAAGAAAAAAATCAAACAAAAGCCAAAGAAATCCAAAGAAAATAAAAGAAGGAAAGAAAAAGAAAAAGATGAGAAATTAAAGGAAAAAATGCAACAAAAAGAAATACTTGAAAAAGAAAAGTAGATTTCTTGAAAAAAATAATGCAATTTTAAAATACAGACAAGATCAATCAAGAAAATAACATCAAAGGAATATAGACATTAGAAACAAAAATGGGGGTATAGCTATAAATGGAATGAAGATTTTTTAAAAGCTGTAAAATTATGGTGAATAACTTAATGGCTGTAAATAACAAATTTAGGTACAATACACTTTCATAGATAACTATAAGTTTCTAAAATTGAATCAAGAAGAAATAGAAAAACCAGAGTATATCAAAAACCATCAAATAATTGAATTAGTGGTTATAATCTCCCCCAAAGAAAGTACCATGAACAGACAAATTTTATGGACAAATTTTACATCTTCAGAAAAGAGATAATCTCTCTCCAGTTGAACCCTTTCTAATAGAGCATATAAATGAAGGTGAACAAAATACAGGGAAATTACTTGCTGAATGCCCTAAAGATAATTTTTTTTTTTTGGTTCTTTTTCTCTCTAACATGCAGTGCTTCAAAGTTTTAAGGAGAAAAATAGGACCTGGAATATGCTAATAAAGTGACTCCCCACATCCACCATGGATTCTTACATGGACTGTGGCCATGCAGTCCAGATGTAAGAACCCAATCCTTCAATTCCTCAATCTCCCTCTTTCAGAGGGGAGAGACTTGGGCTTTCCATAGGATTAATTCTAAAATGGAAGGTACCTCCTGATTCTGTAGAATTATAGACCTGATACCAAAAATCATCTGTATCTCTTTGGCACAATCCTAATCTTAACCATACACTCTCCCCTTATACTTGACAGAGAAAATTAGGTGTCACAGAATTAATTACCTGCGACCTTTCACCCTTCAACTCCCAATAGTACACGTGAATATATATATAAATTTTTTTTTTAAAAAAACCCACATTCTCTATCCTTAATCCCCTCAAAGACTGACCCATGTTCCTGTTGATTGTATTATGTGCCCATGTGTTTTCTCAATATTTTTAATCTTTCTTTTTCTTCTATTTTTTTATTTCAATAGATTTAGGGCTACAAGTGTTTTTTGTTACATGGATGAATTGTATAATGCTGAAGTCAGGGCTTTCAGTGTGCCTGTTACCAGAATAGTGTAACTTGTACCCGATAGGTAATTTATGTCTTTCATTCCCCTTCCACGTCTTGGTTTCCAATGTCCATTACACCGCTATATGACCGTGTATACCCATTGATTTCTTCTGAGCCTGTTCCTCACCCTCAATCATAGATTAAAAATAAAAACAAACATAAAACACTTCTATTGTTTTTCTATTGTTGTGTAACTAATTACCACAAACTCAGCAGTTTCAACCAGACACAAATTCATTATGTTACAGTTGATATGGGTCAAAAGTCTTGTATAACACGATCTCTGCTCAGGGTCTCACATGACTGAAATTGGCCAAGGCTGCCAGCTCATCTGAGGCTCATGGTCCTCTTCCAAGCTTACTCAGATTGTTGGAAACATTTAGTTCTTTGAGGTTGTAGGAGGTCCCTGCTTTCTTGCTGGCTGATGACTGGGTGCTATTCTTAGAGGCTGCCCCAGGTCCTTGCCATGTGAGCTTTCCACAGACTATTCACAACATGGATTTTTTTTTTTTCCATGCCATTTGGAACTCATCTGTCTGACTAACTCTTCTGAGACCAGCTAGAGAAACTATGCTTTCAAAAGGCTTACCAGATTAGGTCAGACCCAATGGGATAGTCTCCTTTTTATCATATACAGTACCATGTACCTTAATCATGAGAGTGACCTACCATTGTACTGACAGATTCTACTCACACTGGAATAGGAGATTATACTAGATGGAGGCTCATTGGTGTACTGCCTCCCACCACACCCAAATCAAATCAAAACAAAAGAAACAAAACACGACAGCCTTTGTTTGTGACATCCCTTCTTATTTCCCTTTACCACTATGCTTGAGTTAATACTTTTTTTTTTACTGCTTTGTATACTTTCCCAACTTTCATTCCAAAATATACTTTCCTTTAATACTATTCTATACCTATCCTATTGCTCATTAGCAATCTCCATTTGGAACAAACATCATGTCCAAATATGAATTTCACATGTCTTCCCTCCCATTCACTTCTCTTTTTTTCCTAATATAATTAATTAATAACCCAATCAACTATCTTTTCTTTCAAAATAGAATCCTGAAATCATACTTGATTCTGTCTCCTCCCTTATTTCCCACATAAGGTGGTCATTAAGTCCTGTCAGTCTTACATGGAAATGCTGACTCAGGTCCCATTTCAAACAGTCCAGCCATTAGTTTCATTTCATTATTCTTTAGCGTATAGGCAGCATTCTCCCCACTCACCCTGCCATCTGCAATTACTACTTCTGTCTCTCCTCCAAACTATCCTTCTCAGTGTTTACCTAGAGATGGAAATGTCCAAGGAGTAGTTTGAAGTTCTTTTCAAAATAAAAGTACACAATTCTAATACTATCAACGTGTATAATTAATAAAGGATAAGCAATCATAATATAACTGTCTTTGAAACCTGATTGGATTAATCATTAAAATTATACTATTAAAAATTTCCCAAATTCTCTTTTGAAGACACGATCTCATTCTGTTGTCTGGGCTAGACTACAGTGGCATCAGCCTAGCTCACAGCATCCTCCAACTCCTGGGCTCAAGTGGTCCTCCTGCTGCAGCTCTTGAAGAGTTGGGACTACAGGCGCATACCACCATGCCTTGCTAATTTTTTGTATTTCTTCTGTAGAGGTGGGGGTCTCACTATGTTGCTTAGGCTGGTCTCAAACTCCTGGCCTCAAGCGATTCTCCTCCCTCATCCTCCCAAAGTGTTAGGATTACAGGAGAACTATTGTGCCTGCCCTTCTGAAATTCTTTTGATGTGCTTGTTTTATACAATTTCTCTACTTTTCAAAATATTAAGAAGGATGGATTAAATAGATTAAAATGCTTACTAGTACAACTTCTTAACCCAATTCTACTCCCAATTCAATCCTCATCCAAATATGTAATTTAAGAAAAAGATATTAATTTTGATTACCCTTTAGTATTTCAGTTAAACCTCTCCCATGGCAGCAGGTTTAACCCCTTGATCTTTTCTCAAACCTCCATCCATCCACCCCTAAGCCATTAATTTGTTTTAAAATTTCCTTTTCCATTATCGTGCCTAATTTTGCGGCCTTACTCCTTCATTACTGTTCCATAGCCACCTTCCCTATCCCACCTCTCACCCCACCCCTCACCCCACCCAAATCGCTCTTCTTGATTTTGCATCATTACTATCTTGCTCGTCATAGTTAGGTTGTTCTGTGAAAGGATATGCTCCATTCTCATGGAACCAAGTGTCTTCTTAAAGATTGGACCCTGGTTCACTTGGGAAAATTTCCAGAAGGAAGAAAAGACAGTAAAGGATATGTTATATACTAGATCAAATTCCCACCACATGTCTCCCAAATTTATAATAGCACAGTGTTTTTCACGACTTAGTCCTCATCAACTTTGTGACTTTTGAAAATAAGCATTTTTATTTTAAAATAATGAAATAGTAAGAGTTTGGAAATTTTAAAGTTATCAAAAAGTTAATCCAATCTTATTTGTGTACAATTACAGTCCTCTTTTGGGCATGTCATTTATGCTGTAGAAATATTTTCTAGGTAAGAGAACTCTGGTATGATGAAGTACTAAACATTGCTGCATAATGTTTTAAAAACCCTTAGGCCATCAGCAAGCTGAAAATGGGTTTGTGTCTCATATCTTTACTTTCAAAGTGATGCAGTGACTTTACATATATTTTTATGGTAATTTAGATATCATTGAACTGGAGATTCCATAGTGAAAACCTTTAGCCCTCTTGAAGAAAAATAACAGTTTAATACACTAGAAAAGTATTTTTTCTCTTGCTTTTCCTACATATCAAATCTAAAAATTTAATCTCAACTCTTTGCTAAAATCTCTAAATAAAAGGTTTTGCATTTGCTTCTGGAAAAAAATGCAAAATGATCTAAAATACTTTTAACATATTCAATTTTTCAAATAGTTCCTAACATGACACATTTTAAACTTCAAAGAAATGGTGATTTATTCAATAAAACAAGTTGTGTGCTTTTGAACGATGGCTCAAAGGTCCTTTGCCCATCGTGCTTCCCGTGCCTGTCTGTGCTTTAAATCACTGACGTCTTATCTCCGTTTGGGCACTTGAATATATATTTTTTTCCATTTGTAGCCTTTAGTCACTTCAGTTTTAATATTGTATTTCTTAAGAACTGACTAAAAGATTTTCTTTAAAAATCATCAATATATCAACTCTGATATGTAATATGTAAAAGAATTGTTTTTTGAAGTGGAGATGATAGCGATAGTTTTAATGAAAATCAGCATCAGTTTGAGAGAAATATCTAAAACAATTTTTTAAATGGAACTTTTAACAGGAAAGAAAAAAGTCTGTGAAAGTACATAGTTTTTCAAATATTAAGAAATAGTCTTTATTATGTATGGCACTGTGGATTAAATCATTTTCTTAGATTACTAGACCTAAATGATGATAATTTCTTCACCAGCATCATTAAAATTATTTACCAAGCCTTTGCTTATATAAGGCACTTTCTAAGAATGGGCAAAATTAGAAAGATAATCCCTGGACATGTAGAATTAACAAAATTTTCCCAGGCTGATATAAATAATAACTAAAATGTATTGAACACATATCATGTGGCAAGCACTGTTCTTTGCATGTAATTATTTATAGTTACATACTATCATACATAAATCTCATTTTTCGATGAGGAAAAAAGAGGCATAGAGAGGTTAATCTATTACTTAAAGTTACATAAATAGTAAGTGAAACATTTAGGATTTCAACTCAGAGTCGTTGAAGAATCAACCTGACTTAATTAGATGCTGTTGATGTTTCCAAGAATTAGCTTTAAAGAGATCACCCAATATTGGCATATTTGGAGAAACAGGAAATAAAAAAACAGAAAAGGAAAGGGATAACTATATCCTTTTTAGTAGTTGAGTATGTATGGGAGTCTGAGAAGAAGTCCATATTAGTATTTAAGAACCAAAAACTTCTAAAACCATATTAATAAATGCATTTATTTTAATTTGACAGCAAAACTTTTCCAGATTGCCACCTATTTTAAATATACTTTTTGTATTTAATTTATACCAAACATATTATATATATTTCCCCCCTTCAGGAAGTCTTCTCATCTTTCTAAAATGAGCCATTATGTCATCCTTTTAAGAATAATTTTTAAAATTTATGTTACTTTTTCTATTATTCTGTGAATAATAATAACATCAAACTCTTGCAAAACGTTAATAGAATAAAAATAAAATTGAGCTTCTAGCCAGACAAAAGGCTTTTATAAATTAGTCACTATCGTGCAAAGAGGATCAGAAAGAAATTTTTCCAAGAACAGAAATTGCCCTCTTTCCTCAGACTATCAGACTCTGAGCTATAAATAGAGGCACAGAGAGAGAGGATGAGAGAGACGATAGTGGGTGACAACACTATTGACTATAAATACTGAACTAAATTAATAATCAGTTGACTGGTAGCTTATAGGATTTTTAAAACTCTTTTCAAAGGATTTCCATAGATTTTAGTCAAATTCATTACTTAATGTGACACAAGCCGTTATAGTATATTTCTGTGGGTGTGTGTATACATGCATGAAGTCAACTGCTTTATGGCTATGGTATGCCTATGCATAATTTTAGTTGACTGCAATCACCTTTGGAAGTAAGAGAAACAGAAATAAATAAGCAAATTTATATGTATATAAGTAACAGGAGAAGTCTGCAATACGCAAGAATCATTCTTCTTTGCTGGTAACAATTAACTCAGAAATATAGTATTTTATTGTTTTTACCTGTGATGAAATTACACTTACTTTCTCTGATAATCTCCATCTATCATAACCCCATACCTTTCTAGGACAGAAAAATTAGATTTATCGAGTATATTTTATATATTCTTAAATAATTAAAAAAATAACAAAAGGATTAAATAGTTGTACTTATGATAATTCTTTAATATTTTCCATGAAATATCTCTACTTCATATCAAAATATAATAATATAATCAACTATTCATTATCTCTAGTAATAAGAAAAACTAGAACATGGATAATTATAACTAAATGTCTGTAAATCTCATATTTTTCGTCTTCTGGCTGACTTTAAAATTAATAAATATTAATTGTGGTGAGTTGATTTTCATAAAGTGTATGCTTTTTTAAAATGAGAGATATTAAAAAGCAATAAAATGTCCCAAAGTTTTCATGTATATGTGTTTGCCATAAGGCCCTTTTCATTGTCTTTTTTTATAGCTCTGCACATTATTCTACAAACCCTATAATGAATCAGGATTGGCTTTCACCAACCGATGGAAGATTGAAATAAATCTAAATTTAACCAGTCCTAATAATACTTGGAATGGCTTTCACTATTTATCTCTCTTTTCCCTGAAACTTTCCTAGCCACTTCCTAAAACAAAACAACAGTAGCAACAGCTTTTTTGTGATTTTTTTTCTTTCTGTCTAAAACAAATAATTTCAAAATGTTCTTTAAAAAAATATTGTTATCATTATGATTTTTTATCCTAGAATGACTATTTACGTGCAAATCCAACCAATGACTCCTACCCTAATAAGTCTTTGAGTGCAAAGATCTGTTCTCACCAGATGGGGATGTTGCATCAGGAAAGAGCTATCCTGTAGAGTAAAACAAAGATTCTTCCATAGCTAGGGCATGCAGCAGGCAATATGGGCATGACACAAGAGACAAAAATATTTTGAAAATATTTAATTATGGTATTAATCTAGGTGTTTTACATTAGTTAGATATTTGTAAGTTGGAGTTGATGTATTATTTTTTCCTCATGTCTTGCTTGCAAAAGGATTTTGTTATCAACTGCCCTTTTCCCACTCAGGTAAAGCATTTATGAACATCTAAATGAGTTGTATTTTAAGAAGGAATGTATGATGTCCTGGATTTCTTTGTTTTTTAAAAGTTTCTTAAGGTAGTAATGTGGGTCTATATACCATTTCACCATTTGTTTTCATTCCCTTTTATATTTCCTCATTCTTAGAGAGGATGCTGTATTCTTCAGATTCCCAAGTGGATAGTTATTTGCAGATATTATTAGTAACCATTGATATACTTTTGTCTATATAGTTGACCCTTGAACAATGTGGGGTTAAGGGTGCTGACATCCTCACATTTGAAAGTCTGCATATCACTTTTGACTCCCCCAAAATTCAACTACTAATAGCCTTACTGTCAACATAGTCAGTTAACCCGTATTTTCTAAGTTACATGTACTATATACTGTATTCTTATAATAAGGTAAGCTAGAGAAAAGAAAATGTTATTAAGAAACTCATAATGAAGAGAAAATATATTTACTATTCATTAAGTGGAAATGGATCATCATAAAGACCTTCATCCTCATCATCTTCGTATTGAATAGGCTGAAGAGGAGGAGAAGGAAGAGGAGGGCTTGGTCTTGCTGTCTCAGGGGTGACGGAGGCAGAACAGAGGGAGGAGGTAGAAGGGGAGGCAGGTACACTTAGTGTAACTTTTGTTTAAAAAATTTGAATATAAGTGGACACATGCAGTTCAAATCTGTCTCATTCAAAGATCAATTGTATTACTTTTTAACTACTATTATTTTTTCACATTTTTGAAGAAAAATGAGTGTAGCTGACAAAATAAGTATAATAAGCATAACTCAGAGATATTGAGGGTTTTGTTTCAGGCCACCGCAATAAAGCAAATATTACAATAAAGAGAATCACATGCAATTTTTGGGTTTCCAGGGCATTTAAAAGTTATGCTTACACTATATAGTAGTCTATTAAGTGTGTAATAGCATTACGTCTAAAAAAATGTACATACCTTAATGAAAAAATACTTTATTGCTAAAAAAAAAGCTAACGATCATCTGATCCTTCTGCAAGTCATAATCTTTTTGCTGTGAAGGGTCTTGTCTCGATGCTGATGGCTGCTGATTGATCAGGGTGGTGGTTGCTGAAGGTTGTGGGGGCTGTGGCTATTTTTAAAAATAAGACAACAATGAAATTTGCCACATTTATTGACTCTTTCTTTCTAGAAAGATTTCTCTACATCATGCAATGGTGTTTGATAGTATTTTTCCCATTGTAAAACTTCTTTCAAAATTAGAGTCAATCTTCTCAAACCCTGCTGCTTTATCATCTAAGTTTATGTAATATTCTAAATCATTTGTCATCATTTTAACAATGCTGATAGCATCTTTATCAGGAGTAGATTCTATCTCAAAAAACCACTTTCTTTGCTCATCCATAAGAAGAAACTCCTGTTCAAGTCAATTTGGTCAATCTTCAGGCTCCATTTCTAATTCTGATTCTCTTGCTGTTTCCATTCCATGTGCAATTACAATAGTCACAGCAAAGATCACTGATCACATATAACAGAAATAATAATAAGGAAAAAGTCTGAAATATTGCAAGAATTACCAAAATGTGATACGGGGACATGAAGTGAGCACATGCTGTTGGAAAAATGGATAGACTTGCAATACAGGGTTGCTACAAACTTTCGATTTGTAAAAAAAAAAATGCAATGTCTGTGAAGTATACTAAAACAAGGCATAATAAATGAGGTATGTCTATATTCATATGATCATCAACATTTCAAATCGTGTGTTGAATACATTGCACAATGTGCTTTTTTGTGTGTATCTCTGAGGTGAGCTTTCAGCACTTAGGGCTGTAGAATGAGTTTTCAGAACGTCAGTTTGAGGAATTTCTTTGAGGTGTTTAGCATAAGAATACCTGTGTCCACAATTTAACATTTTAAATATAGAAAACAATGTTACTTGAATATGCTCATATAAACTATAAATGTTCATTACTAAAGCATTGTTTATAATAAATTGAAAACAACATGAATATGCATCAATGGATAAGTGACTAAATTACAATAGTCTCCTCTTACCCTCAGGGGATGTGTCCCAAGACCTCCCGTGAATGCCTGAAATCACCGATAGTACAGAACCCACTTGTTATCAGAACATGTTTCTGCTCATGTCTTCCATCCACACATTTCATGCCTTTTTCATCTGAACTAAGCACTTATCATGCACTGAGGCTGTAACCTTTGCAATTTGAGGTGCTACAGCAAAACTAGCATGAATTCCTTTTTTCTTCTTCACACCTTCACAGTCAGATTTGTTCTTATCATACATCTCAGCAACCTCAGCATACATCTTTTTGTTTCCTTATTAAGCCATGAACTTTCACCTTTTCACTTAATGAAAGCACTATATGTCTTCTCTTTGGCATATGCAAGTTGCCAGCATGACCACCACTGCACTTTGGGGCCATTATTAAGTAAAATAAAGGTTACCTGAATACAAGCACTGCAACAGTCTATCTGATAACCAAGACTGCTATTGGACGATTCACATTCCAGGCCGAATGGAGCAGGATGGCATGAGTTCTCACCAGCTACTCAGAGTGGCAAGCAATTCAAAACTTATGAATTGTTTATTTCTGAAATTCTTCCATTTAGTATTTTCATACCACAGTTGGTTGCAAGTAACTGAAACCATAGAAACTAAAACCACAGGTAAGGTGGGGCTACCGTAAATGGTTAAGAGGTTAAATTAATAATTAAATGATTCTTCTACTCTGAAATTCCATTCTTATATAAAGGTGGTATATCTAGACATATTGACTTGGATAGATGTCCTTGACAGAGTTAAATAAAAATTTTACACAATAATATGTATTTTGTGATTCTGATTTAATAAAATCTGAGTTTTAATTCTTAATTTAAAAAATTCACAATTTATAAATGAGAATACACAAATACACACATAAAAGGGCAATTTTTCACCTAATCTCCCTATTCTGTTTCAAGGGAGTCAAAAAATATTGTAAGACACAAAATTACTTAAAAATTTTTCATGAGACATAAATTAGCTATAAATATTATATATTTGTTACATTCATTATTCCAATTTTCAATTTATACTTACCATGGATGGATCTGGGGAACAAAAACAATAGCAATGAAGATAATAATGATAATACAATGATAAGAAGAAGGAGAAATTTATTCTAAATATTTATAAGTATAATAAAAGCTCCACCCTACCTCCCATATATCTAGGTCAGTTACTTGCATGAATTTCAAAAGAGTTCCCCCCAGCTCTTTTCTCCACTTACCCAATTCCGTGGCCTGAAAAACCATAATCAACTTTTCACCAAGAAACTAGCAATGCCATATAGAGAGAAACATTTTATTTGGCTGCCATTTGATTTAAAATATTAAAGTATATTACTTGAAAAATAAAAATAGGAAAATTTCACATTAAAACATGTATCTTCAGCACAATGGGCTGAGCTGAGTAGGAACTACCCACATTATACAATTTGTAGTAGATGGTAGATGTGTTTTTTGAGTGGGGGTGACAGGGAAGAGCTGAAGGAAAACTTACTGTTAACTAGCTGCAACTACTCTATAGCAACGTTCTCCAGCACTTATCATGTGACAGCTACTGTGCTAAGCACTTCACATAAATTATCGATTTGCTCAGAATAATTTTATGAAATAAGTATTGTTATTGTCTCCATTTATGCAAAGAGGATACTGAAGCTTCTATGATTTAAGGGCATACAGCTAGTGAGGAACAAAGTCAGGATTGGAATGAGATGGCATGCAATCTGTTACTCAGCATTTATTAAGTAACTCATTGGTGCATATTCCATCATCCTAGAGTTTGAGGGAGCTATAAAAATAATTCATAACCTCTAGCAATGCATATGATGGCTTTGATTTAAAAATGTCTTAAAATGCATTACATGAAGTATCTTGGGAAGATTAACCTGGCAGACAGTGGAAGATTGAATTGGAATAGAGAGAGATTAGAGGGAGGATACTAGGTAGGAAGCTACTGCAATGGTTCGGGTATAAGCTGATGAGGGTCTTGGTAGAAGTGTTGAGATTAATATTGTTTTTACATGGAAAATTGATTATTTTCAAACCAGAAGGATATGTATATGTAATGTCAATAGAAAATGTGGCTTTGGAATGCCTCTAAAGTAAAAAGCAGTTATTTTACAATCACATATAGGAAAAGGTATGTAACATTCAACACACCACAAAACTATTTCCAATTAGGAAAATAATTCATATAACAGCACAAGTAACACTTAGCTTATGAACATTTTTGGATATAAATGAATAATTGTTTCCAGTTTCTCTATTCAACTTTTAAATTAACATTTGTTTGCTGAGCACTTTCTATGTGCCATAGATTAGGATTTTCAAGTCATGCAATAATTGTATACCTGAAACAGTTACAACCAGTGAAAGGGAAGGAAAAGAAGCAGAATGCTTTTTTTTCCAAAATCTTTATCATGCTGCCATTTTTTCAGAATGGTACATTCTTTCATTGCTCCTATCCCCTTAGAAATTGTGTATAATCATGTTTCAGTAAATCAAAACATATTATAATAGCATACTTTTTAAAGAAATCCTGTGATGAATTATTTGTCATGAATTAATCACCCATAATGTATTGGACTTCAATTTTGAGTCTCACAATCTATTAGGTTGCTTACAGTGAGCATTACCTGTATGATTACTTGTTCAAACAATTTATAAAACGAGCCCTCTTCTATACAGAGACAAAGATCAATACTAATGTTACAAAATAACAACAATCTTGAAAAAAGTTTTCAAGAAATATGACCATTATTTTCTAATCCATGTGAAAAAATTTGAGCTGTTTAGCATTTCGGTGTCAAAGTTATCACAAAAGTATTTTAAAAATATTTTATCCCACAGAGAATTTGCCAAATCTCATTTCTCGGCTGTTTTTTTCAATCAATTGAATTTGTTGTGGTATAGAAATCACAGACAATCTAAAAAAAAGTGATACGTTCAGTTTAATTTGATCCATGAAATCTAATGCTTTCTTGAAAAATGCCTATTTCCTTCCATGTCTCTTTTTTGCTCATAGCTGAAATGATGAGGTATAAATGATCACAGGAAGTTATAGACTTCTAGCACAAAAGCTGAAGCAGAGACTCAAATCAGGATCTTGTTATAAGGAAGTAAGAAATTCAGGTTGTGCCCAGGTCCAGGATGCATGTGTGTGTGCATGATAATGGTACCACATTCCTTAGCCACTCCTGTACGAGTACTAGAGGGCTTGGTTTAGTGACAGATACTTACTTCAACTAACCAGCCAGCTCTTTCTCAGTAGCAAATAAAATCCGGAAAATTCTGTCATGCAACAGTTATTGAACAATTTTAGAAAGGATTTTGATATTTCTATTTCATAAATCATGTACTAGCTTTATGTAAAACTCCGGTCTCTAATGTTTGGGAAAGCACATTCTAGTTGAATAGACAAACTATGGACCAGCTAAAGAAAATACTGCAGTATATAAATAAAAGCAAAATACTGTGTAATATAAACTCTAATTGTCTCTCATTTCCTATTTTTATTCCTTATTTTTATTTTCATCATCCTGATTTTTAACATATTAAAATATTAATAATAAACAGATGTGAACATAAACTTTATGTCACTGGAATAGCCAGAATCCTGACTGATATTTAAATAAAAAAAGGATCAGCAAATAAGATAACTGGTTTTCTATTTATGTAGATGTTATAAAATTGAGTTGTTTATTAACTAAAAGATTTATAATTAATTGAGGCCATTATTAACTAAAATTAATTATAGTCTCCACAATATCCCAAAGAATGACTTTCCATAAGCATGTTTGAATTTGAGATATTTTGCTTTTTACATCAGTCATCTGAACTTTAATAATAAAATCTACTGAAGTCTTTAATAAATATATGCAATCTCTCTAAAACATTTTTATCCCTACTTACATATGTAATGAACATGCATTATTTTTCCTGTTTTATTAGAGTCACTGTTATTATTGATATTGACTTTTAATTGATTTTAGCCAAAATGCAGCCACAATAGCTGTAGTATTTGTATAAATATAGAGTTACTTCTAAAGGATTTGAGGGGTCTGACTATTTAGGCAGGCTTTAAAGGAAGTACACTAGTGGATTAAGAAAGATTTTGCAGAAATGTCAAGGAAAATGAC
The DNA here is from genome assembly GCA_963575035.1 of Avahi laniger. Classification (NCBI taxonomy): domain Eukaryota; kingdom Metazoa; phylum Chordata; class Mammalia; order Primates; family Indriidae; genus Avahi; species Avahi laniger. The sequence continues at coordinate 24,327 of CAUYSK010108402.1, forward strand.
ATGGAATTAGCAACTGTTTGGGGGCAACATTTTTCACAGTTGTAATAATGGGCTCATACTGAATAACAAAATGGTTAAGTTAGTGATAGAAGGGGACGGGGAGGTATGTACATGACCTACTTCAAATACTGTACCTGAATGGGGATTAACAGGTAGAAAAGTATGATCCATTGGAAATCTTGAATAGATGGGGAAAATTTGGAGGAAAATCCCATCAAAAACTGTTTCTGAGTTACAACTTGCCATAGTTTTGCCCTCAAAGCCTCTAAAGTCAATTAACTTACTGTTTCAGGATAATAAACCTATGAAAAAAGATGGTAAGTGTTACCAGCCAGAGCTGGAGAAATAGTAGCAGGAGTCAGCATCTTGGAGTGGTCAGACACTGTACTAGGAGTCAGGAGTGGGTCCCCAGCCTAGTTCTATAACCATTCAGCTGCATGACTTGGCACAGGTCACTTACAAATCCTCTAGAATTCCATATCAAAATTTGTTAAGTGAACATGTACTAAAACATTTTTAGGATTAAATGATATTCCAGTTTCTAAACTTGGCTAAGTCTGGTATTTGCAGAAAATTTTTATAAACATATGGCAGAATGGGTATTTTTATTTTTCTCAGGTAGAGTGAGAATTATCTCCACCCTCATCCTGCTGAGAAATGGCTAAGAGTGCCAGCTGAACTGGCATGTGAGATGTAATTGTGTAATCATTCTGATTCTGCCTTCTGCAAGGGTGTTAGAGATTATGCACGCATGATTCTCATCCAAGGAGCAAGCACTGAGTTTTGATTTGCTGTCTCAAGTTATTCAGTACACTATTTCTCCTGTATGCAGTGTTAATTATTAATAGCATAGATATATTAGGCATGGTGCATTAAAGGACACTAACTTGGAAGAGAGTACTGAGTGTTTGGGACAAACTACAAATCTGAAAAAGCAGAAAGAATAAATTTTGGTCTTTTTTCATTTTGCCTTCTGCCAAATCTATAAACATAAATGTATAAATACATAATCAAACAAGTAAATAACAGAAGTTACAAAAGATGATTTTGTATTTTTTTAATGAAGAAAAAGGACAAATCTGAAAAAAGATACAGTGGTAAGTGATAAGTCTGTGATATGAGCTACATTGAAATGATATTAAGGCAGAGGAATGCATCAGGACTGAGAAAATCATTGGTCTGATTTTGGATTTTTAAAACTAAGTGCTCATTGAAAGACTGAGTCAACACAAGGGAAGACAATAAATAATGCTCTTAGAATCAACAAAGAGTTTTATGTTTCCCCATGGAAGAACTCATTCCTCATTCACAATCTGATTTTCCCTCGGTGTAAATGAAATCAAGCCTAGTCCATTGTATTATACTAATGAAGCACAACATGATGACTGCTTGTGTGTTCTATAACTCATGCACCTTATGTGTTAGTAAGTATTGCAATATAGGCTTTCTTAACACTCATAGGTCTTAGGGAACGTCAGCAAACCATTACTCCATTTGATAAACAACAGAAAATATAAGTGATTGTTAAGACATGATCCATGACCTGTAGCTCAGAGCAGTGTTTCTCAAAAGATTTTAGAATCATCACCATCTCCTGGGCATTTGTTAGACATGCAAATTCACAGGCATCACTCTAGACCTACTGACTCAGAAATACTGAGGGTAGGGCCCAGCCATCTGTATAGTTGTACTTTAACAAGTTCTTTAAGTGATTGTGATATGTGATAAAGTTTGAAAACCACTGATTCATTATTTCTCTATTTTTGAAATTAATAAAAAATCATTTGAAGAGTTTGTTTAAAATTCACAGGGCAATGTAATCCCAATCAAAATCCAAGAAGAATTTTCTTTGTACATTGATGAACTGCTTCTAAAATGTATGTGGAAATTCTAAGGACAAATAATAGTCAAGGCAAATCTTTTTAGACCTGCAAACAAAGCTAGATGGCTTACACTACAAGAAATGAAGACTTATTAAAAGCTATAATAATTCAATCCGTGTGGTAGCGGGGCAAGGATAGAAAAGTAGCAGAGAGAATCTAGAAATAGATCCACAGTACGTTGACACAAATATAGCAGCAAAATTATGTCCCTTCCAATAAGTTGTGCTGTGTTAATTTAATGTACATGCCAGAAAAAAATTAATCTTTACTTCAACCTAGGCGCAAACATCAATTCTAGAGGTATTGTAAATACAAACATAAAAGATGACACAGTAAGCTTTGAGGTGAAAACAGCAGAGTATCTTCATCAATTTGGTGCAGGCAAAAATTTCTTAAATAAAACACAATTGACTATACAATTTGACTATATTAAAATTAAGAACTCATATGTACCAAAACACACACTGAAGAGAATGAAAAAGCAAATTACATAGTGGCAGAAGAGATTTACAATACCTGTATCTGACAAAAGACTTGTATTCAGCTACACCCAGTAGTTTAACGACTCCCTCAAATTAATAGCAAAGGGTAAATAACCCTTTAGAAAAAATAGTCAAGAGGCTTTTACAGGCAATTCACAAAAGTTGATGTCCAATTGTATACAAAATATATGAAAGGGAAGACACTCAAGTTTCTTAGACATCACTGAAATGTAAATTAAAATTATAATATGACATCACTGTGTACCCAATAGAAATATAGTCAAAATAAAAAAGACAGAAAATATGTTGACTGAGGATGTGGAACAATTTGAACTCTCTTAAATTGGTATCATCCTACTCCTGGGTATATACCCAATAGAAATGCAAACCCTCAATCAACAAAAGATATATTCCAGCAGCAGTATTTGTAATATCACCAAAGTAGAAATGATCCATCAATAGTATAATGGATAAATAAATTGTGGTATAGCCATTCACTGTAATATTATACTATAGTAAAAATGAAAAAAAAAATCACACTATAGTAATATGCAAAACATGGATCAGTCTCACAAATCTAATGTTGAATTTAAAAAGTGCACAGTGTGTGACTTCATTCACATAAGTTCAGACAGGAAAAACAAATCTGTGATAACATGAGTTGGTGGTGGGATGTGACATAGTGAGGGGCACAGAAGGAGGTCTTCTGAGGAATCTATTAATGCTCTGTTCTATAATCTTGATATGAATTGTACAGGTGTGTTCAGTTTGTAAAATTTAATCAGCTACATAATAATGATAGGGCTACTTTTCTGTTTGGGGTTTACACTTTAATTCAAAAAAAAAGTTTCCTAAAAAATTCAGAGGGCATAGGGAAAGCTGTACTTTAAAAACAGCAGTCAGGATGAAGTGTATGGGAGAGATGGCGCCTAGTTGAGACTATTGCTTTAGGCTGGGACAGAGACAGTGGTAATTTTGTCTAGGGTAGAAGCAGGAAGGGTAGAGAAGAGTAGGTCAGTTTGAAGGTAAAATTATGGAGTAAAACTGACAGGACCTGGTGTTGCATGCGAAAGGTGAGAAGAACAAAGTTTTTGAGGCAGGGAATGTGCAGATTTTCTAAGAAACTCCAGTGATAGAGGTGGACACACCGAGCAGACAGAATCAGAACAACTGCCGGAGCTGTGTGGGAGAAAAGGAGGTGCTCCAGGGAAGGTAAAACTTGAGACAGATGCTTTTCAGATGAAGTATTTGGCAAGTTAATTATTCCCTCATTTGTGATTGACTTCCATAACTAACTCTTCCAGTATAATGTTCTGCTGGTCTTCTTCCTCTTAGACTGGTCTTTCTGAGTCTCACTTGCATGTCCCTCCTCTGGAACGCCCAGGTCTCTACTCTGAGTGCCCCTTTCTTCCCTATTTATGTGATCACCCAGCTCATCTCTTTTCCAACAATATCCAAACATGCACCTTCAGTTCAGAACTCACTCTCTGATTCCAGACTTACATGCACAATCATGTACTTTATAGCTCCACTTGGGTGTCTAATACTCATCTTAAATTCAACATATCCAAAACCAAATCTCTGGTCTTTCTTCCCACATCCTTTTCCTGTAGCTTTCTCTATTTGATAGCGTAGGTCAAAAGTACAGGGCCATTTTGCTGCTTCTCTTTCTATCATCCCACATCCCTTCTTTCAGCTCTGCCTATAAAATATATTCTGAAATCCCACTGTTTCTAATCACCTTTATTGTTACATCTTCATTTGCACCATCTTAGACTTTCACCTGCATTATTACAGGAGTCTCCTAACTAGCCTTTTCTCTGCTCCTATCCATGCCTCTCTCCCCATATTCTGTTCTCAACACAGCAACCAGACTGATCTTTTTAAATATGTGAATCAGATAATTTCTTGATCAAAATACCCCAGTGATTCCCCATTCATGTAGAGGAAAAGCCAAAGTTCTTACAATGGCCCATGAGGATCCATATGACCTGCCTCTTACTTTCTCTCTTTAACCTTATTTTCTACTACTCTACCCTTTGTTCACTCTATTCTGTTCACACTGGGAAACTTGATGTTCCTTTAACACATCAGGCACACTCCTCAATGAGCATCTAGCACAGCCTGACTTCGGATAGAACCCTGGATAGAACATTCTTTCCCCAAGTGTCCTTTGGCCAGCTCTATCACCCTCTTTCAAGTCCTTGTTAAGATGTCACCTCAATCATCATATATGGAATTTCAGTTCATACTCAATAACACACTTCCGATAGCACCTACCATGCTTGTTTTTCCCTACGCACATATCACTTTCTAATATACAAGGTAATTATTAGGTCATTAAATATAAAATGTCCAATTTCAAATCAAAGTGTAGTATTTGGTTTATTGTGTCTCAAACAAGAAGCAGTACAATTAATCATAGTATGCACCTAAACTATCAACACAGTTTTGCCATCTTAACAGGAGATTGTTTATGCCAGCAATGAAGAAGCCTAGAGAGCAAGTGGCAATGAAATCACCAAAGACATTTTCCATAGTTTGTTGAGAAAAAAATCTTCCTTGAAAGAAGTGGTCCAAAGCCTGGAAGAAATGGTATCTAGTTGGTGCCACGTCTGGTGAGGATGGTGGATGACAGAGAGTTTCCAAGTCCAGGGGCTGTGGTTTGAGCTGTGTTGTTTGTGCAACACGTGATCAAGCATTGTCTTATAAGAGGATTTTCCTGTCTCCATTGACCAATCTGAGCTGCTTAATCACAAGTATCCTCATCATTTCATCTAATTGGTTGCAGTACACATTTGCTGCAATCGATTGACCAGGTTTCATGAAGCTCTAGTGGATAATACAAGTGTTGGAACACCAAACACACACCATTAGCTTTTTTGATGAATATTCATTTTTGGACTGTTTCAGCGCTTCATTTTTATCCAACCATTGTGCCCAACGCTTGCAATTGTCAAAAGGAATCCATTTTTTCATCACACATAACAATATGGTGTAGAAATGGTTCACCTTTATGTTGTGATAGCAAAGAAAAGCAAGTTTTGAGACAACTTGTCTTCTGAAGCTCATTTAATTCATGCAGTGCCCATCAGTTCAGCTCCTTTACTTTTCCAAGTTGTTTCAAATGGTCCAATATTGCTGGAATAGTAATGTCAATCCTTGCTGCTAATTCACACATAGATTGAGATGGATTCCCTTCTACTACAGCTTTTAGCTCATCATTATCCACCTTGGTTTCAGGTCCCCCACATGGCTCATTTTTAAGATTAAAATCCCCAGAATGGAAGTTCTCAAACCATCAATGTACTGTACGTTCATTAGCCACATCCTTTCCAAACACTTCATTGATATTTTGAGCTGTCTATGCTGCATTGGTTCCAGGACAGAACTCATATTCAACAATAACACAAATTTTTGACTTATCCATGGTTTCACAAAAATTGCTCTAAAAACAACTTTGAAAGATAATCACAAGCCAAAATTGTGCATTTGAAAAATGAGGATGTACCTTCACAATAAAAATAAAAGAAGTGTCTAAGTGAAATGTCAGAGATATCAACTGTCAAACTTACTATTTAAGGAAATTGGATATTTCATATTTAATAACCTAATATATATGTTTTTGCTGAGTGTATATCTCTCCCTCTAAAAAGTAAGGTCCTTGAAGGCCGGGATTTGGGGAAGCTTTGTTTGTTCATTTCAATGATATATTCCCAGTGTTTAGAACTGGCTGGCCCACAGTAGATGCTCAGTGCAAATCAAAAATTTATTTTTTATGTCTATTTTTAAATATTGGTTCTTTTCCTATTTCTCCACCAGAATGTAAGCTTCAAGATCTTTGCTTTGTTCACCCATGGGGCACAAATTTCTAGAAAAATGTCTATCATGTCATACTCATTAAGCATTTTTTGAATTAATGAATATTGAACTATTAAGTTCACAGCAGGTCAGGGACACATGAAAAGTCAAAGAAGTATTCTAGAATATGTCATGCTCTAGAACTGCAAGCAGTAGAATATTGCTGGAGAGTCAGAGGGCGAAAAGAATAATATTAGGATGTGAGATTGAGAAAGAAGTTGGGGATAGCTCATAAAAAACATGCAAGCCATGACATATAAAAGCCAGCAAAAGTTCTATATTTTATCCTCGGGTAGGCAATGAAGAAACACTGGAGAACTTTGTGTAGGAAAGTGACATGATCAAATTCAAATGTTAGAAAAATATCTCTGACAGAAGAAAAGGGGACTAATTGGAAGAGACCAGACTAAAGCCAGACGACTGACAAGTGGACAGCTGCAATAATTTATTGTAAGAATTAAAAGTTGATACAAATATTTGAAGTTGTCCACTTTAACCTCAACGGAAAATTTAATTATGTAGGTAAAATTCTATAAGAAATGAAAATATATTTCTAAAAATATATGAAATAATAAAAATGTTGATGTATTTTTCTATTCATCTCAAAGGCCTAACACATGGCTTTATACTTGCTGCTCACGATGTTAGAATATCATGCTTTGTCATGTATGCAATATCAGACTAATTTTTAAAATATAAAACCTATGAGAATCCTGAAAAGGACACAACCGCAATTTATTTAAGAAAAACACACAGGGTTCAATGTTGGAGTTCTTTTTTAAGAATATCTTACAATACTTTCCCCATTTTCATCTCTTCCTCCTAAGCAATTGTATCTATCCTCAATTACCATTATAAATTAATGATTCGAATGTCTCTACTTCTAGCCAAGATCTGTCTTCTAGATCCATATACACAAATATATGAAGCAGTACGTTTTATAAAATGTGTTACATTGCACAGTGTAACTTATAAATTGACATCAGTGTGCCCCCCCCTTTATGGTGCTTTCCTTCTCTCTTCCAGATCCTTCAAAATCCTTGACATAACCCCTTGTATGACTCAAAAGTATCTGTGTCTCAAATGCAACTAACAAAAACTTACCTCATTATTCTATCCCCAAATCAATTCCCTCTCTAAGTTTTCCTTTCTCTGTTGATAACCCCACAAATCAGGCAGAAATATGGATATCATCCTCAACACCTCCCACTTTTTTTCCATTCTTTCCAACAGTGAGTCTTGTCAATTTTACACCCAAAATGTCTCCCAAGTCTTTCCACTTGTCTTCATCATCATTGCTGCCACCACCCTTGTCCAAGCTACTATCATTCCTGTCTTAACCTCATAGTCATCTTCTAACTAATTTCCTCTCTGACATTCCTGCTCCTTCCTATCCTCTCGAATTATTCTTCACATTGAAGTAAAAATTATCTATGTATATGCAAATCTGATTTTATGTCAGACATGTGCTCAAAATCCTTCAAAGTCTTCTGATTGATTTTAGGATTAGGACAAAAGTCGTTAGCAAGGTTAGATATGGTCCCTCCATATCTAACCCTTCTCCTTCTCCGTAAAAGTGCCATTCATCTTCTCCTTCCATCAAATGGCTTTTGTACTTGCTGCTAATTCTATGTAATATACCTTCCTGTGCAAGCATTCACCCTCAAGTCATTGCCCCTGGGTAATGACTACTCATTCTTTAGAGCTCAGCCCAACTGTCATTTCCTCAGGGAGGCCTAACTGATTCTTCAGAATGTGTCAGGTCCTTCAAATATCTATTCTTTAAAGCCCTTATTACAGTATAATTTACATTTTTCTTTTTGATTATTGGTCAATGCCTGGTTCCTGTCCTAGACATAATCTCCGTGAGCTCAGGGAGTCTCTGTGCACAGCACTGTACCCTGAGTACCCAGAGTAGAGCCTAGAACATTGTTATGGTCAATAAACATTTGATGGATGAAAGAACCAGCAGACTCTATAACGAAAGGCACCAAGAAGCAAGAAGATGTCATTAGCTTACTAAGCCCTGAGGATGTTAGGTAAAATAAGGCAAAAAAAGAAATCTAGTTCAGGGAATCAACATTGTAATTGACCTCCTTTGGCTTAGACCTCTTTGGTTGCCTTTGATGCCAGTTTAGTGTTAGTCCCACCTATTACAGCATTTAAAAAGGTATTCAATTGAGTTCCAGAAATTAGATACCAAATTATTGGCTCAAAATAGTTTTGACTCAAACAGCAGTTAAGTCGTAGATTTTAACCATTTTTCATCCTTTAGTATAACATCTGACTTATATAATAACTACAGTTAAAAAGATTTCAGTACCATAAATTTGGGGACTAAAGGAGTAAAGAAGCTGATTCTGAGAATTTTTGACACTTATAGAACACTTGTTTGCAGAAAGCTAAGCTTTGGTAACAGCTTAATAGATCAGGCAGCTACACAAAAACCCTGCACAGGCGGTATGTATTAAGATTTGCTTTGGAGGTGATGAGCGTTTTTTTCTTTTTTGAAATGTGAGATCTAAAATAATTTGGTTTCCAGCCTCTTGCCGCTATTCTCACTCCACACTTGCCATTTTACATATGATTACTGAGTTGACCTGAAAGGCTTTTAGGTTGAGAGGCTGCAAGGTCAGTGTCCCTGCCACCTCCCAATCTCTGCCTGTACCTACCTCAGACGTGTCTTTGTACTATCCCTGCTGGACACTGCACCTTTCCATAATTATAAATGTCTGTTTTCAGCCACTTCAAAGGTTTCCCAGCACTGGGAGTCCTCCTTCAAAGCCTCCGCATTGCTGAGGAACTTCTGTCATTGACAGGAGGTCCTCCTTTGAAGTTTTTCATGCCATTTATTGATTCCCCCCCTTTAAAGATGTTCAGATTAGAAAATGCTTCACCCCCTTTGAACATGTGCATATTTTCCTGATGTTGAAGGGTTAATCCTTTGAAGATATTTACATTTTATAGCAATGTCCTTATATGAAGAAATTTGACATCAGATATGCCACATGCTTTATGGTGCTATCCTTTTCTCTGTTGGATCCTTCAAGATCAAAATCCTCTCACTCTGGCGTGTTGTTGGTTTTTATATTATGCTTTTGTTCCTTTTAAATGCAATGCCCAAAAAACTCAATAAGTATGCTAAAATAAAAGAGTTTGCATAATTTGGAAATAGCCTTTATTCTAATTGTTTATATAAGTCTACTTAAAGTAGGGGCACTTTTAATGCTTAGGAGTGTTTAGAAAGTTTCCTGGATCTCATGACTATCTGCAATGTCCTAATGTAAGTAAGCACCAAAAATGTTAGCTTTGAAAAGTAGCTCTGTGTTAGTTATGCAATGCATATTTCATACTTATTTTCTTTTGTGTGTATGCACTTAAGTTTCAGTTTCCTAATCTCTTACAGAGGAGAATAGAGATGTTCTGAGGATTAATTTTTAAAATTGCTCTTAAGGATTTTAGTACGGAATGTTGCACCTAGTAAGTTAGCTATACTTGTGGCAATTAAATAACCAAATCCAATTAGTCCAATACTGGATAACAGCCTATGTAATGTTTTAGATATTAGCAATAAGACAGTCCCTGCTGATCAGAAGTACACTACCTTCCTTGTAATTAACTGATCTCAGCAATTCTGCCACTTGAAATTTCTCTCGTTGAGCTTAAGACTTCGATTACTGATACAGGTAGAATAAAGTACTGTTGAGAGAGGTAGTACTTTAGATCCTAGTATAAATAAAGAATGAAAGCATACTATGGTGTTGCAAAGAGATGAGAAAAGGAGGAAGCAGTGTTCAAGAGTAGAAAAGGAGATGGGGAGATTGAGGGTATGATGGTGGGTAACAAAGATGGAGTAAATGTGAACTTTCTCACAATTTTTTCAAAGGTTAAAAATTACACACACACACACACACACACACACACACATACACAAAACCCATGAGCCTAATTTACTACTAAAAACAATAAATAGTGGTATTTTACACTAAACTACAGATGCTAAATCTACAATCCTATGCACAAAAAAGAAAAATAAGTATAATTAGCATGAGTTTTGATACATAGTGGGCTTGTAAACTCATATTAAATGTAATCCAGTTGTTAACCAGGAAACATATATGACCTCTCTGTGTGTAATAAAAACAAAACAGCTCTATTTAATTTCTGTGTTTGGCATAATAAGATTGCAATCATAATGCTAAGGAAACATTTTCATTCTCCTGGATGTCGGTGATTGATTTTTATTTCTCTAGTGCTTTAAATTTATTGCTTCCTTCAGTAATTTAATCATTTATTTATTTAATATTTATACAGCACCAAGGAAGTACAAATGGCCAATAAAAATATGAAAAGGTACTCAGTTTTACTATTCATGAAGGCAGAATAAATGTAGACAACAATAAGGTACATGTTTTATCCATTATTCAATAATATCACATGTTATTATCTTAATAATGTCAAGTGTTAGAGTTGTGGAGGAATTTGTATTCTTATACATTGTTGGGGGAGGTATAATTTGATATAGATTTTTGGAAGATCATTAGGAAATATTTATGAAAATGTAAATGTGTATATCCTTCAATCTCAAAATTTTCCCTCTCAGCTTTATTTGTAAAGGCATTGTGATTGTGGTAGCATCTTGGTAACAAGAAAACAAATTAGAAAAAAAGAAGAGGAGGGAAGATAGGAAAGAGGGAAAAAATAATCTAAATATTTAAATATCTATTAATAGTGGAATGTTCAAATGAACTATAGATGTTTAATTGAATAAAATACTACACAGGGGTTAAGCAAAAAAAAAATATGTGTCTATATACCATGACATGGAAAGATTTTTCAACCTGTGGAAAGAGAAAAAATGTAAGTTGAAGAATAATAAGGACTGAGTGATATCAGTCACATAAATTGCACAAAGTATGTATTTTATGTGTATTCACATATGTGTGTAAAAAAGAGATAATGCTTGCTTCTCTCTGAGGCTACATTTGGGGGTGTTAATGGGGGCTCTTTATCTCTATATCTCTATGGATTAAAATAAAGTAAGTAAAATTAAGTGTATATGCATTTTATAGACCATCTTCTAAACAAGTTAATAAACTGGATTTCATCCCAAATATGCAAATATTGAACTTGTCTGTTAGTCATTAAATGTGTATTTAATTTTGTGCAAGTTTTCCATTTGTCAAAAAAATCTAACATGTTGCATCTTATTAATTTTGAGGGTACAAAAGGGATATACTTTTATGCTTTTGGATCAGATAGTAACAGAACTACTGCCCCCAAAACACCTTTGATATAAGGTATCTGTCTTGGTATATATAAGCAGTGGGTAGTCTAAGGCATGTGTCCCAAGCAAAGTCTTGCATGTATTTATACTCACCTGACCTAGGAACAACTCTCCCTAATCCCAGAGTTGTCCTAGAGTCTCTGCAAATGTCAGTGCACAAAAGGGAAATAAGATGAGCTTCTTGAGCACATTTTTGTAGATTATTTACCAAATTCTCTCCCATTTCCTCAACTGAAAATACTGGAAATAGAGCAAAACATTTTCTGAATTGTACATGTATCATCAAAATGTTCAGAATTTCAAAATTATATTTCATGTCAAAGAATCCTCTTTCCTTTTTCTCAATCTTTCTTACACAAAAAATATATCTTTTCTACTCTAAGGAACTCAAGCCCTGACAGACACAGTTTCAGTATAAAATCAGAACCATTGAAGTTCAAGTTGATTTTGAACATAGTATGTGCATCCTAACATATTAATTCTCTTCTGAAGTCCTATAAATATAAAGAAAAAAAATTATACACACACACACACACACACACACACACTGTGTCTATGAGAGAATAGATTCTAGCTACTGGTGTAAATTAATGCAACATATTTGCCCTTAACATTTATTACACATTATGCACATGTTTTCTCACTAATTATAATTTCTTCTAAAATTACTCCATTTTTGACATGCATAGAATTTTCTTTTGGATTTTAAGTTTTTTCCAACACCTGAGTCTTGGCTTGTGTTGCTAGACTAACTTGCTAGTGTCTAGAGCTTTTATTTTGAATATTAAACATACTTTTCATCTGGCTTATCCTAGATTGTGGTCTTTATAGACAAATTTTATCTTGTTTTTGCATTACTAAACACTATTAAAAAAGGCGATTAAAACCAGCTCTTTCTCCAAGCCATGGAAACAAACTAGTTTTCAGTGAATACACAGCAGACTTTATTGGCCTTTCTATACAATCCTCCATTGTTTCATAGGATTATTTAATTCCAAGAAAAAACATTAAAATATACAATTCTAAGAGAAAAACTCATTATGACTATTTATATTCAACCATGAGCATAAAAGCAATATCAGTGAAATAAATTGTCCAAAATAAAATGCCCCATTAATATTTAGGAAAAAATTGAAAATGCAGTAGAACATGTGCCTATAGATTTTTATTTTCTCGTAACAAAGATGAGATTTTAGTTTCTGTAAAAGCTGCACTTGTGAGTTTTTCTTTCTCTTTTAAGACTAAAATTGCCTTCATAATCATTAAACAACTTGTGCTGCCAAATGAATGTTGGTTATTTTTCCTCCATAGAACAATAAAATTAATTTTCCTTTACATACTACAGCCACTTTCCAAAATTTGTTGAGTTCTTCCAACTCCAAAATTTAAAACAAAGCAAGCAAAAAATTTTAAAACGTCAAACGGTATTAGTTTTTATCCCATTAACGAATAGTAAGTACGTAGACTGTGTCAGCTACTGGCACCACACATAGACAAATATTATAGACTTTCTGTTTTCCTTAAGGCCCAAAGATAGCCAGTCGTGTGAGGAGGCCACCACGTAGCCTGACACTTGCAATGCAATGAAATAGGAATAGAATTACAGGAGCATCTAAGACTTGGGCAGCCTCCTCAGGCTTGGGAAGAGTGAGCACAAAGGAATGGTTTGAGATTTTCTAGGAGAGGTAATATCTCAACTGAAGTTTTATATAACATCAGGAGTTAGCTACTGAGAGAGTAGAGAAAAATAATTCCAAATAAAGAAAAGATGATCAAAATATGCTAATATGTGGCATTTAAATAGAATCTCAAAAATTTGAGCATGAATGGCACAAAAGGCTCAAAGAGGTGCAAGGCTATACCTACGGAGGTAGATTAATACCAAATGCAAAGCATCGTGGGTGGGAGAGTGCTTAGATGTCACATTAGCATTAAAGGCCTTTAAGCACTAGTGAGGTATAGTCAGATTTACAGTTCAGAAAGACCAACCTGTCATTCAGAGCAAATCAATTCTTTCAATTACTCAGGGAAAGATTATGTGAAATCGTACTTCACTTTGTGCTTACTGTCATACCCCAATTCCGATCTAAATCTTATCGGCCTTTATCTTGAAGACAAGTCCAGAATCTGTGCAGTTCTCACTATGACAGCCACTTCCACACTGCTCTGAGTCACCATAACCCTGCCTGAGGATTACTGCGATAACATCCTACCTGGTCTCCACGCTGCCCTTCTCTTCTAGTCTAATCTCTACAGGAGCCAGAATGACGCTTTTAAAACACATCAGACCATGTTATGACTCTGTTGAAAACCCTCAAAAGATTCTAACTCTCACAGTGTACAAGTCAAAATCCTTATAAATTACCTGTAAAGAATTTACTGCTCTTCCATTGCCTCTCTCAGCCAGTCTTCTATTATTACCCCCTCATTCACTCTGCTCTGTCCACATTGGCCTCCTTGCCTTACGGTTTTTACCCATTTCATTGTTTCTTTCATGGATATTCACCCCCAGATCTGCATTTGACTTTCATCTTCAGTCCATTTAAAGTCTTTGTTCAAACATTACCTTCGTGGTAGAGACTGTCCTGAATGCTTTATTTATAATTACACAACAATATCTTAAATATTAAAAAGTCAGATAAATGACTTCTTGTTTCAGCTCCAACATGTAAAGAGCTTAGAAGAAATTCCTCCAATCCTTACAACAAGAAAAAGCCGAAAAAATGAAAAATCAATGACTTTCGAAAACCTTGAATCCATCTGAATATTAAGTTTGCAGGGCAAACCACCACTCCAAATTTTGGAAAGACAAATTCATCTAGAGGGACAAAGCTGAAGTCTGCTTGCCTGAAGCAAATGCTGTAGAAGACCTAAACCAATAGAAATATTTATATCGTAATTTTGGCAAATCCCAATACAAATTATTGGAGGCTGAGTGTAAACTAGCATGAGCGTGAGAAACTCCTGGAGCCACAATCTTAAAGGGAACCCCTGTAATTTCTTGAACTTTACTTGTAGGAAACCCACAGTTTCTCACTGTGAGGATCTGAGAAAGATCCCCTTATGGCTCTGGTAGAAGGAGGGGAAAAGTACTTCTTGTGGAATATACCCAGAGTCTTCTCCATAACAAAGGCCTACTCTCCATAGCAAAAGACTTTTTCAGAGCCTTATTCCAGCTAAGGAAAGGGAATTCCTCCCACTCTAGTCCCTTTTAACCTTTCTTTCTCACCTAAGGGAAGAAAAAAACATAGTAGTACTATTTTAAGTCTTCAAGAAAATAGATTAGGAACTCTGTGGCCAGGGAAAGGAGTAGAGGGAAGGGTGACAAATATAGCTGCACCATGAAGAAACACTTATAAAGATCTCAGCCCAAGACACAGACTCACTAAGAGACTGAGATTTAATTAGAAGGGCGTAAATCTCCCCTCCCCAGGACAACCCATCCAACAGATGTTACCATGACGTCAGTAGGGCTCCAGTACCGTAACAGTGCATTACAGCTGAAGGAGGTGCAAAACCTATACTCTCACAGAGGAGGAGTACTTAGGGAAGCTCAAAGTAATGAAGGGAGGTAAAAACAAGGTCACTCAAGGAATTTAAAACTTCTGAAACATATAGCTACAGTAAATATAAAACAAAGAGCAAATTCTAGCCAGATTTACACAAATTCTTACATTAAAGGCCTATTTATCTCAATTTCTGTTGTTATTATACATACAATATGTGCTGCTCTTAACAACAAAAATTTACAAACTATGCCAAAAGAAATCTATGAATACTATAAAAATCTCTATGCACATAAACTTGAAAATGTGGAGGAAATGGACAAATTCTTAGAAACACACAGCCTCCCTAGGCTCAATCAGGAAGAAATAGAATTCCTGAACAGATCAATATCAAGTAACAAAATTGAAGCAACAATGAAAAAAACCTTCCTAAAAACAAACTCTTGGACCAGATGGTTTCACACCCAACATTTTACCTACAAAGAAGAACTGTTTCCTATCCTGCAGAAATTATTTCACAACGTTGAGAAGGAAGGAACCCCCCCCACCAACACGTTTTTTTGAAGCCAACATCACCCTAATACCAAAGCCAGGAAAGGACTCAACAAAAAAAGAAAACTACAGATCAATATCCCTTATGAATATGGATGCAAAAATTGTCAACAAAATCCTAGCAAATCAAATTCAGCTGCTCATCAAAAAAATAATCTCTCATGATCAAATGGGCTTCATCCTAGAGATATAGGGATGGTTCAACATACACAAATCTATAACTGTAATTTACCACATAAATAGAAAGAAAAACAAGACCATATGATCCTCTCAGTGCAGAAGAGAGACAAGAAGCAACCGGTGAAAACAAACACTATATAGCATTCTTTTAATGAGGACATTTGGTGAATTTCTTTTTAGTTCAAATATAGCTGGATTTATTTTAAAAAAAACAGATTAATTTTTAATTTATATATATTGAATTGTTAAACTGATGTCTGCCATAAGGCTTAGAGACATATTTCTGGCAATGTATAGAACTCTTTGGTACACAATTTATATTTTTATTAGCCTTAATCATGTCTGATTGTATATTCCTCTCTTAAATTCCCTTTTAAAAATATTTTTTTGCTAATTTATATTATCTCATTTCCCGTTAGCCAAGAGAAAGTGAATACAGGAGTAAGAATTATATTGAAGACAAGAAAGAAATTGATAAGAAGTATAATTTGTGCTATATTGAGTTTTGAGTTGTCAATGAGACAAACAAGTGGAGATATCTCCTAGATATTTGGATGTTTCAACTTGAAGTTTTTTCAGTGGAGATTAGGATTCAAGATTCTTATGGAAAGTAGCATTATATCGAGTATACCACAATCAATAGTGTGTGGAGTGTCTTAGGAAAAGTTCCCCAGAAAGATTATGTGGAAGTGATTTATTAAGAAAATATTCCCAAGAGAAATCAGTATGGGGGGGGAAATCAGGATAGGGAAGGGGAAGACAGCAAATGAGGGCAGAATTTTAGGTACAACACTAGCCTTTGTCTCAGCACTTTTCCTAAAAGTACTAAAAAGGGAGATTTGGAGCTTAAATCACACCTCAGCATTTGTCTCACCACAATCAAGGAAGCTGGATTGTTTCACTTCTATTAATACATCAGTCTGTCTTGGCTGTGGGCTGCTCCCTGGGGTACATGTATTCAGGTAGTTTTGGATCTCTGGGCATGAGATCAAAGTGCGTCTAACAGTGCTAGGGAAGTCACCCGAAGAAAAGTATAAATGACAACTATTAGGAGGAAAGCATGGAGAAGCTGCAGAACGAGTACCCAGAGCCCATAAGAAGGAATCAGTGGAGTGTGGGCCATACACCAACGGTATCTGACACCTGGGCATTTTTGAAAGAACCCAGGGTAAGTGGAGCAAGCAGTGGACAGAACACTGAGGAAAAGGGTGAACTAAAGAAAGAAGGAAAAAATTCAGAAAAGCTAAAAGGAGGAGAGAGGAGAGTCCAAGTCTTGATTAACTTCATTAAGCTAAGCTTCATTAAATGTGAAATAATCTTTGGCTAGAACAGTTAAAGGGTGGTAATAGGAGCTAGAACTAGGTTTTCAGTGAGTTTTAGAGAAAACTCAAAGGGAGAAATTGTTGGCACCAACTGTTGTCTACTCTATTGAAAGAGTTGCTTATAATTATGAGGGACTTATAAGATTATAATTGAGGTGCTGAGAGTAGAAAAGGAATGGAGACTTCTAGATTGGTAGCATAACTATGTTTATAAGCTGAGTAAAAAATTTTGTAAAAAGACTCAACAAAGCTAATAGAAGGAATAAAATTTATACACTATCAACATTTGCTCACTCCTCAGTCACTCTTTGGATACCTCTATATCATTTTCATCATCCTTACTCTTTTTACCTCCTCCTTTCTTATGATATCACCACATTTTGCAATATCTAATGATCATGCTAAATCCTGTCTTATAAATTGAGCCTTCTAATCTGTAAACTCTAAGTACTTTATTTAAATATAAATCCCAAATGTCATTTCCTATTCTACATGTTTTTGTATCTATCTCTTCTACTAAATGAAAATCTTTCTAAAGGCAGAGAAATATATTCTTTTATGATTTCATCCTCCGTAGTGATTCAATAGACAAGGCATTACTCAAAGATTCTTTCTATATTTTTGTTGATTTTAATTAAATTAATGCCAACTATTGAAAACAAAAAACATTGTGTTTAGCTTAAATATTTCCCTAAGAACAAAGATATAAGCTCTTGAGAACGGTATCAAATCTAATACTCACATTGATCACTTTATTCGGGGAGATGCTATCATTCATTATACACTAATACAGTCAGCTGTTTGTGGGTGCATTATGTCTTGCAGTCTTCTAACAGTCTCTTTATTAGTTTCTTATTGTTGCTACAACAAATCACCACCAACATAGTGGCTTAAAACAACACAAATTTATCCTATAGTTCTGGAGATCAAAAGTCCAAAATCAGTTTCACTGGGCGAAAATCAAAGTTGTTGACAGGGCTGTGTTTCTTCTGAAGACTCCAGGGAACAATTAATCCTTGCCGTTTCCACCTTCTAGAGGTTGCTCCCCTTCTTTGGCTCATTGTCCCTGCATCACATCACCTTTTCTCCCTCTACTTCTGTGTTTGCATCACCTTGTCTTGAACTTTCACATTCTTGCCTCTTATCAGGACTCTTGTGGTTACATTGGGCCCATCAGAATATTCACGATAATTTCCCCATTTTAAGATCCTTAACTTAATCATATCTGCAAAGTTTCTTTTGCCATATAATATATTCACAGGTCCTAGAATTAGGACATGGACATTTTGAAGGGGGGGCCATTATTCAGTTTATCACCATCTCCAAGGTAATTTTGTTTTTGTTTTTGTTACTTTGTGTTTGTTTTTTCTCCACTAAGAATTATACATAGAAATCATGAAATCATTAATTTACTAAAACCGATATCACTGACTAAGGATAATACTAACTATCAATAAAATAAACTTATGCAAAGCAACATCAATTTGTTATGATATTGATTACAAAAAAATGAAAACTATTTGAGTGATATGTGAAATTTAAGCATTCTTGATTCTTAGAATTACCTAACAAGGGTGAATCATTTTTATTTGCCCCCAAGTATGTTTTAAGTATATACCTATCTTTTCTATTTGTATATTATTATTTTATAATTTTAAATATGCTTCTTCATGCTCTGCAAGGACTGCGGTTTAAGAAGTTTTAGGCTGTTAGACTGGAAAGGGAATAAGGGTTACAATCTTCTCTCTATGACCTTTTGTGATTTATAAGTCCAAATGGACTGAACAACACTGAATAATTAATTCATGCTGTGTTTAAGCCCCTATGCTTGCATGTTTTACACCCTAATTATTATGAATTCCTTCCTTGTGCAAATCTTTGATTCCCCAACCTAAATCAGGTTAATACAGACTCATATGCTCCAATTATGGTGATATCTTTCTCTTAACCTTGGCAGAAGGAACATTATAGTAGGTCAAAAAGTATCTTTGAGTTTCATTGAGAAATTAACCCATAAGGGAATTGTGCCCATGGTTGTAGTGTTAATTAGTTTCACCATGAACATATTTTGTGGCTTAGTTAACATTCAGATGCTCTCTGCATTTAAATAAAAATATATGCCCCAATATACTAAAGCCAGTCAAATGTGATTTTTATTTAATGATTTTTTTCCTTGTGATTCAAGTAATTAGCGCATTGCACATTTTAACTAATTAAGAAAAAATAACTGTCGCCACACCCCAGTGAGTCATGGTGGTGGTGTTTCCCCAGTTATAAAGTTAGAAAAACTGGAGAGTAACAACAGCTTTTCCACTAGATCCAGAAAAGAGAAGGAGGAGAAGAGACAACAAGCTCCTAGAATTGAAACCTGAGACAACTAACCCTTGAAAATATTCTGTCCAAAATGAAGAGGAAAACACAGATGGTTTGAATTAAGACACACAAAAGCAAATAGTTTGATAAATATATTCTCTGTATACATTCCCATTGTACATTCACGTGTAAATGCAATTATCAAGATAAGATACTGTGATGGGTGTGTTCGCTGGGAAAGGTAAATGTTGTGTATATAATCCCTGTATCCATTAGTCTGATCCCATATTAGAGGGAAAATAGAAATGCCTTATAGTTATATGATGAAGATACAAATTCTCTACATGCTGCAAGTAGTGTGTGTTTGCTCTCTTTCATCTCCACAGAAAAGTAACTTTAAAGTAAGATTTCAGATGAAGAAAATGGCTTTTTGGAAAAGGATCAAAATCTTCACAGAATGTTTTCTCCCTTTTTAGAGATTTTATATACTACTTATAATTTAAAAGAATGTCTCCTTGAAGATTTTGAGCAGTTTCTATTCTTGAATCTAGTCCACAAAAATAAAATTTGAATAAAAAATGTACTACTGACATTCTAGAAAGATTTCATGACATGTGAACATGAGGAAAAGAAATGACCTCTCTTCTTACATCCTATTTTGTTTTATTGTTATTTTCTCTCCCTAAACGGAAACCCTGATGAAATGTATTAATTTTCAATATATTTAGATGATTGGTTTTAAATTATACTTTCAGTAGCTCTGACAAAAAGAACTCCATTTTATTTTTAATAACTAAAAAATCTTTTTCTTTCTGCAAAGATACCAAGGATATAGAGACTGCTATAGTATTTGATAATAATGATTTATTACAACTAAATAGTTATTGAACAAAATCACACAACTTTTTCTAAATTAAAGCCAATCATGACATTTTGGAGAAAGTATTGACCTAAGATTTTATTTCCATAATGCCATTGACTCAAAACATTTAGACCAAAATGAGTCAATAATGAAAAATGCTTTAAAAGTAAAATAAACAAATAAATAAATAAAGCATTTCTTGGACACCTAAGGTATAGACAGAAAATATCTCAGTGTTTTTTTTTAAGTTAATGTGATATTAGTACCTTCCAAGTACAAAATTCAGGTAAACTAAACTAAATTTTAAAGTAGAAAATCATAAGTAATAAAGAAAACAATTGCCTCGAATCATAACACTTTGATTAATGACATAACACTTTGATATTTTGACAGAATTCTTCAATAATTTTATACTAGATATCTAGACATTTATAAACAAATTCATATTTATGACTTTCAATTTCTAAATTATAGACAATGCTTGGTTGTATATTCTTGTGAGTATAGGAGTTAGTGCTTATGTGATTATCTCATTTGGGTTCATTCATAAAAGTGAGATTGCTGAGTAAAAGAAAATGCACAATTTAGATTCTGATACATATTGACACACTGCCTTCCAGAGAAATTGTAAAAATTAACATCTCCATCACTAGCAGATGAGTATGAGAATGACTATTCCTCTCACTAAGTATTAAGAAATATTTTACTCTTTGTCTATATGAGGAAAAAATAATATTTTAATGCTGTTTAATTTTTATGTATTTATTTATTAGTAAGCTTGAAGACTTTCATATGCTTTTACTTGCATTTCTTCTCCTTATATAAATTGTTTATTTTTGTACCTTGACCACTTTTCTATTAGTATGATTTCTTTTTCATGTTTGTCTTTTAAAAGTATAATTTTTTAAATATTTATTAACTATTGTCTTTATTACTTTAAAATAATTTTTCTATTTTTCTGTTTGTCTCAATGACACTTGAGTATTAAGTGTTTCTTATTTTTTTTATTCAGATGTTTTGTATTTTACATGGTCATACCTTGAAAGCTCTTTATATTCTATGTTTTGAGGGACATGACTAGAAATAGAATTTACACTCCAAGGATATGAAAATATTCAACCATGCTTTCTTTTTCTACTTATACTACCATCTCTTTTACTATTAAGATTTGATGGAGGCAAGATATATTTTGGTGAAAGGAGTTGAATAAAGCTTTTTCTTTATTTTCCTCTAAAATGTCAGACAGCTGTTTCAATAACATAATAAATATTTATGTTTTCTCCATTGATTTTAAATATTACCTTTATCATATGAAAAACTCCAACATAAGCTTTATTCTACTTCTGAAACTCTCTATTCTGTTCATTGATTTGTGTTTCCTCCAAACCGTGCTGTTAAAATAAATATAACTTTATTTTTCCTATTGTTCAATCTCATTGACTAGCATTTCCAGAGCAATATTCAATGACATTTGTAATAGTGTGTACTTTTGTCTAGTTCTTTAATTTCCTATTATGCCTTTAGTATTAAACTATTAATCATGATACTGAAATGGAACATATACATATATATTTATGTATATATGTCTGTATACAAAAATATTTATATATCTTTTTATACTTTTCTAAGAGACTTTTCAACTACAAACGAATACTAATATTTATGAGATATAAATTCAAGATCCATCAATGTAATCATAATTTATTCTTTTGATTTAGTAATATAGTCATGGGCCACATAATGACATTTCAGTCAACAATGAACAACAAATATGACAGTGGTCCCATAAGACTATAATGAGCTGAAAAATTATTTTTTTAAAAAATAAATTTAGTGTAGCCTAAGTGAACAATGTTTATGAAGTCTACAGTAGCGTACAGTAATGTTCTAGGCCTTCACATTCACTTACCACTTACTCACTGACTCACCCAGAGCAACAAACTCCAATCCTGCAAACTCCATTCATGGTAAGTGCCCTATATAGGCATATCATTTTTATATTTTATATCATATTTTTAATGTACCTTTCCTATTTAGAAAGGCATATGTTTAGATACACAAATATTTACCATTGTGTTATAATTGCCTAGAGTATTCAGTATAGTAACATACTGTACAGGTGTAGCCCAGGAGCAATAGGCTAGGTGTGTGGTAGCCTGTATCACTTACATTTAAGTACATTCTGTCATGTTCACACAACAATAAAATCACCTAAAACTGATACCTCAGAACATATCTCTGTTGTTAACTGATGCATGACAGAATCTTGAATTAGGTTAATACATTTTATTCCATAATATTTACCATGAACTCCATTTATTTGTATATTATTTATTTGTATGCTTTACTTCTAAATTATATTTTTAAAGATTTATTATTTCACATTAATATTCAGAAATAATAATGACCTGCACTTCCCTTTGTATATGTTATCTTAATGCCAAGCCATTCAGAGTTCTGGTTTCTTTTTCTTTTTTTGCTTTTCTTTTTTTTTTTTTTTTTTTTTTGAGACAAAGTCTCACTTTGTGCCCCTAGGCAGAGTGCAGTGACATCATCATAGCTCACTGCAACCTCAAACTCCTGGGCTCAAGCAATCCTCTTGCCTGGCCTCCTGAGTAGCTGGGACTTCAGGCACGTGCCAAGACACCCAGCTAATTTTTCTATTTTTTATAGAGGCGAGGCCTCACTCTTGCTCAGGTAGGATCTCAAACTTCTGAGCTCAAGCAATCCTACTGCCTCAGCCTCCCAGAGTGCTAAGATTACTGGCATTAGCCACCACACCCGGCCCAGAGTTCTGGTTTCTTAAAAATAATTTGGATGTGTTTTTCCTTGGGTTATGATTGATTTAGTTTAAATAACAGCACAAATGTATTTTCCTTAACCATTTCTAAATAAAATAATCTGCATAATTATATAGATTAGAACTTTTTGGAAAATGGGTGGTGATAATCGTTGATATATTTCTTTAGTTCTTTTTTTATTGATTTGACTAAGAGTTTAACTTTTCTTGACATAATTTGGTTTAATTTTTTTCCTAAAATTTATCCATTTAATCTCAGTTTGCAAATGCATTCTAAAATGATACTTTTAATAATGAGTTTTGTTTCTGGGTTACATGCAATTTCTTTCTTTCCTGTGCTTTTAGTTTAGATATTTTTCTAAGTTTTAATTTGTTCTTTTTTTGCATTTCCCAATTTTCCTCTTCTATCTCTGCATTTATCTTTTTTAAGAAATACATATTTCCTTCATTTAATCATCCCAACATCTCAATGAGGTGCTTTTTCTCTGCTTTGAAAATAGAGAAACTGAGGCACAGAGACGTTTAAGAAATTTGCATGCATTTACACAGCAGTAAAGGATAGAGCCAGGATTCAATCTCATGCCCTTTGTTGCTGAGGACCAATTTATTAACCATTGCATTGTACTGCCTCTTGGATTTCATTAGTATGGTAACTATTTACCCAATCCACTGGAAAAGATCCTTAGAATTAAATATTTTAAACTTTTAAATGAATATAATCAAGGTATCTCAATTACTTTTTAGAAAACGTTTTACCATAACTGTGATGGAAGTTTGACTATTTCCTCCCTGCTCAGCATTCAAGTCCCAATATCCTCCCTTTCTAGTAGACCTTAATTAATACATTTTGTAGTCTTATTAGAGGATGTGCCTTGTCTTCTACTATGCAAAGAGAATGAACCAGATTCTCCCACTCTTTAGTGTAACATAACTGATGGGATGAGAGAAGGTCACGTGATCGTGAGAAGGCTATGAAGCACTTTCAGGATTTAGAGGAAGTTTGAGGTGGGAGTCACAGTAGAAGCCTCAGAGGCACATGGACCAGATGCTCATTTGGGTGGGTTTTGCTGGCCTATTGCATGAAGTAAACTTGAGCTAACCTTTTTTCTTTGTCTGGAGTTTGATTTCTTTCCTTTACTTTTTATTTTTAATTAAATAATTCATGCACACAATTGAAAGATCAATAGTCCTTCAAGGATTATCAATAAGAAACAATGGTGATCCAGCACCTCTTGTATTATCCTGGATAGAGCTGGAACCCATTCCACTAAGTGAAGTATCCCAAGAATGGAAAAATAAGCACTGCATGTACTCACCAGCAAATTGGTTTCACTGATAACACCTAAGTGCACATATAAGAATAACATTTATTGGGTGTCGGGCACGTGGGAGGGGGGAGGAGGGGATGGGTATATACATACATAATGAGTGCGATCCGCACCATCTGGGGGATGGACACACTTGAAGCTCTGACTTGGGGGGAGGAGGGGCAAGGGCAACATCTAACCTAAACATCTGTACCCCCATAATATGCTAAAATAAAAAAAAAAAAAGAAAAACAGCACTCCCTTGTCCCAACCCCCCCTCACTTTAGGTGACTCTTCCAAAAGGCAGTTGGTTTCACATTTTAGCTGCTTCTCTTAGGACTTCCACCATATTTCTGAATATCATACTTCTGCCCTCACTTTCGAACCTTTGTTTTAGACAGTAACTCCTGTCTTCCTTATGGAAGATGCCTAACAAAATCTCCCTACCTCCCACATACATACTCACATACTTGCACACATGGACACATTTTACTCCTCATACACACACACGTAGCACGCATGCACACAACTCTCTTTCCCATCTTCCCAGTATATAAATAGAATATGATTTGGTATTAAATCAATATCCTGTGTTTAAATATTACGTTGACTATATAAATGTTATTCACAACAGTGTATTTCATGTCTTACACACTTTTCCATCTTTTCTGAAGATAATTGTTTTTTTTTTTTGCCATTTGTTTAGTATTCTGTGAATAGGTAGCTAATTTCTTCACAAATTCTCCTCTAATAGGAAATCTTTCCTCCATACATTTACTCACATTTTCAATATGTCACTTTCATATTTTCTTTGAATACAGGTCTGCTGTAGCCCTAGGTTCACTTGATCTAATCTGGATTGGTTGCCCTCTGTGTTATTAATACTATGTTAATACATGGTTGTTGTCTGACATACCCTGTACAATTTTCCTGAGCTTTTCTTCTGATTTTTTTCAAGGTTGGAAGCTCCATTTCCTGTATCCTTTGTCTCCTATTCTCTTGGCTAGTTCTGTTCTAGACATTATCAAGAAAAGGAAGCTGGGAAGCTTATATATTAAGATCTTGACTATCTGAAAGTTTTTTCATCATTGTCAGCATCTAACTCTTGTTTAAACATTTGAAAGTGTATCAAATTCTAGATTGGAAATCACATTTCTTTGTAGGACTTTAAATGATGCTCTTCAAAAATTTGATGCCATTCTGATTGCTCTTTGGATGAGATCTGGTTGCTTCTCTTCAAAAAGTTGTAACTCTTTGCTCTCTTCCCAGTGTTTTAAAATTTAATAATGATTTGCTTTGATGGGGAGATTTTAAAGTCCATTTTGATGAGTTCTTTTCAGGTCCTATCAACCAGGAAACCTGTGTTCTTTAGATAAAGGAAATTTTCCTGTATTATTTTTTGAATATTTTTCTCTTTTTATTTTTTCCTTCCTGTCTTTTTTGATTGCGTATTATTCGTATGTTTATAATTTATCAACTGATCCTGTAATATTCTTCTATTGTCTTTTTTTTTCTTTTTCTTTTAGAAAAAATCTGTTGCCCAGACTGGAATAGTGACCTGATCATAGCTCACTATAGCCTAGAACTCCTAGGCTCCAGGAATCCTCCTGCCTCAGCCTTCCAAGTAGCTGGGACTACAGGCATGCACCATCATGCATATTTTTTTTTTTTTGTAGAGACAGGATTTTGCTATGTTGCCCATGCTTGTGTTGGACTCTTCTAGCCTCGAACCATCTCCCGCCTTAGTCTCCTAAAGTGCTAGGATTACAGGTATAAGCCACTGGGCCTGGTCCTATTCTATTATATTTTCTGCCTGTTTTTTTTTTCTTAGTAGATTTCCTCAAATTCATCTTATAAATATTCTATAGGATGTTTTAAAAATAAAATCTGTTATATTTTAATTAATGAGGGCTTTTATTTGGCTCTCTAAATATTTTTATAGTATTATGTTCTTGTTTCCTGGATGAAATAGTTTCTTATCTATCTTCAGGATATTAATAGGTTTTGTTGTTTCCTTTTGCTTCCACCATTGCCATTGTCTCTGTTCTTTGTGATAGTCCTTCTTTTTAAATTTTTATTTATTTGGTTTACTTTACCTTCTAGGTTAGCAGGTTACAAGCTTATCGTTATGTTCTTGTTCAGTGCTTTTGGTATTTAGAAGTGAGATACTAAAAAGCTGATTGGTAAGTGATGTTGAGGGGTACGTGAGGTAAGCATATGTTAAATAGCTTGCTTTAGCCATTCTAAAATGCATATAAACGTCAAAACATCATGTTGTACAGCATAAATGTATACAGTATTTACGGTCAACAGACACCATGAAAATACAAAACATGGTCTTTGAGTACTATAGAAACCTACATGCCCCAAAACTACAAAATGTGGAGGAAATGGACAAATTCTTGGAAACATACATTTTTCAAATATGACTGAACCTAATTAAAAGTTACAGCAGTCTTGTATTCAAGCATTGCTTCATATCTTGCTAAGAGCTCTAAAAGGTTAAATATAAAGGAATGTTTCAAAAATCATCTTGAGTCAGCTAATTAACTTCTCTTAAACTGTTTTCTTTATCAGTAAGTGCACAATACTACTTTAGAAAGTAATTGTGAGGATTAAAGGAGATGATGCATGTAAATAAAGCACTAGCAGAGAACCTGAAATATTATTTGTTTAACCCCTCCTTCCCTTATATCCACCCTCCACCCTATACACAACTTAACAAAAAAAGTGAAACCATTATAACGGAAAATGTGAGCTTTCCCATATCAATATCCATTGTCTCCGTTTTCCCTTAGGCTGTGTGAGAGAAGAGTCAGCACCCCAGCACTATAGGCTGAGCGTAATGGGTAATACTCCTTTTTCTTCTTCTTCTTCTTCTTTTTTTTTCTCTTTGGTTTGTTCAATCACTCTTTATTAACTGGGTAATTTCTATTTGTATTTAAATACACTCAACTCCCTCCCTATTGCATTTTGTAGAGAAATTACAATCATATATAATTATGGGGTACACAGTGATGTCATATGTATACAGTATGGAATGACTGGCTCAAGTTAATTAATGTATCCATCACTCTAACTAATTATCATCTATTTCTCTTGTGTAACTGCAATGTTGTACCCTTGGACCACATCTCCCCATTTCCCCTACTGTCCAGCCTCTACTAACTATCATTCTACTCTTTCCTTCTAAGAGTTTGATTGTTTTAGATTCCACATTCATCTTTTAATAATAATTTTACCAATCTTACATCAATGTCCACTTTCTACCTAATCATTTACCACAATACTCATCTTTTTCCAAGGTTTTAAAAGGGTCCGTTGGGGATAAATCAAATGGGTTCTTTTTCAATCTTTGCCTTACTTGACCTCAACATCACTTGACACTTTTGACAACTCCGTCTTTCTGGTTACACTCTTTATTTTACTTTTATTAATATAATACGATACTAATTGGTTTTTCATTGGCTACTTTTTCTTAGTCTTTTTTGAAAAGTTGGTCATTCCCCTCTATTTGGCCATAAATGTTGAAATTCCTTAATGAAAACTCCTAATGCTCCCCTTAGAAAGTTTCATCCATCCTGTGGTGTGAATTATTTCTATGCTGATGATACACAAATTCATCATAGAATTTGGCATTGAACTTCTGCCACCAATGGACTTTCTCACATCGCCACTAGAATGCCTTAGGATCACCTCAAACTCATCTAAACAAATCTAAATTAATATTCTTCCCCATTCTACCAAACCAGACTTTCTTATTTTGTTCCATATCTCACAGCTATGCAATTTTTATCTCTAATTGTATAAGATAAAAAACACCAGAAGCCATCCTTCATACCTCTTTTATCTCCACATCTAGTACATTATTCTTTTATTTTTTTACCTTCTATCTATTATTCATTTCTCTTCATTGCTGTCATCTCCACAATCAACACTCTTCTTTAATCTTTCACCTCCCTACTCTCATCTCTTACCCCACACTTACCTGGTGGTCCTTGTGTCTTCTCTTGCCTTATCTCTATTTGCATGTTACATTACAAGCACAGTAATCTTTCGAAAAGTGACACTCTTTGTGCCTCTGGTGGGGGAGGCTAAATGAATAATACTTTTTTGTTTACAACATGCTATGATTATTGGTCTCTGTGAAGCCTCACCATTTTTGTCCCTTTACCCTTCCTTGGTCTCTCACTCCCTTGTTAGACTCTGATGTTTGAAATATACTTTTAATAATTACAAACATTAAATATTGTTATATATGTATATAAAATTTTGCTATAGACTTTACTTACTCAACAATGTTTTCAAGATATAACAAGTTTCTAACTGCTGCATTTCAATATGTATCCCTCCTATTTTTTTCCGTTTCTTTAATAATAAACACATAGGCTGCTGTTAACTTCTCAGTACTACAAACAATGCTGCAACGAACTTCCTCTGAGATATATGCTACAAGTGGGTCTGTGGCGTTAGAGAGCATGTATATTTAACTTCAGTTAAATAAGTATTTCCAGATTGCTTTTCTGATTAGCATCACCACTCAACAACACTCTGTATACATCTCTGCCTCTCTACAACTTTGCAAACAATTACCATTATACTATTTTCTAATTTTTGCCGACATGAGTTTTATTTTCACTGTCTCGCTCTTAATTCTACTTTAAGTATATCCTCATATGCTTTTTGCCTAGGCAGGCTTCCTTTTCTGTGAATTGCCCAGTCATTTGTTTTGCTCAATTTTGTACTAAGGATTGGTGTTTTTCCTGAAGGAGTTCCTTGTACAGTCTATGAATAATCTCTTGTTGGTTGCAGAGATTTTAACATCTTCTCCAGTGAGTCATCCATTTGATAACTAACTTCTTTGAGGATAACTTTTTGGATATAAATCTGTAATTGTGATAGAGTCAAACATCAAATTTGCTTTTGGTTTGTAATTTCTGAAGTTGTTAAAAAGGTCTTTATTCACACCCAAGACACAAAAATATTCTATATTTTTCTCATTAGATTACTAATTGTACCATCAACATCTGCACATTACCTTTATATGAATGGTGAGCCAGTTTCTTTGAGTCAGCAAACTTTTCCTATAAAGTGCCAGAAGTGAAATATTTTAGGCTTTTGGGATAAATGGTTTTTGTCACTGCTATTCAACTCTGTTGTGGTAGCACCAAAGCAGCCATAAACAATAAGCAAATGAAAGGAATTGGCTGCACTTCAATAAAATGCATTTGCCAAATGAGATGGAAGGCTGAGTTTGGTCTGTGGATCATAGTTTACATTCTGACTCTAGCAACACTCTCTTTACCATTTATAAATATATTATAAATATATTTATAAATCAAGTTCCCATATACATACAAAATTTTTATACTCCCATTGTAAGCCATTTGCATGTACTTTTTCCATGCCACCTTCATCTATTAAACATCCACTTCTACCTACTTCATACTTCATTTGGCTTAAGCATTACTTCCTCAAGAGGCCCTACTATCTAGTATGGAATCTTTTCTTATACATCTTTAGGAAACCATATTCCTTTACTTTGAATCACTTAGCTTAATATGTAATTACAAAATCATGTATATGGTAATTTGATGTCTTTTTTCCCAGCTAAGTAGTTAATTCCCTTAGAGCAGGTGCCGTGTCTGTTTTAACTCATTTTATTTTCAGTGTCTATTATAGTGCCTGCCCAACAATGCTCACTCAATAGATATTTGTTGAAAGAATGAATCCTGTGTCAAAAAAGATTCTGAGAAAACTGGGTCAATTTTTATGACTAATTCAAGTCTCAAATAATTTCTACTGCATGTTTGAGGTTACTCTGGGGTTTTCATATGTAGCTGATAATAAAATCTTATTCTCTCCCTTTAACACCTTTGATTCCTGGGCTTCACCATACCTGCTACAATTTAATCTCCTTTCTGTCTTTCTATTAAAGAAGAGCTAGGTCTGCTTTTTTAAAAAATCAAGCAGATTATTTCAGATATGTTCAAAATCATACCTTCATGGGTTTATTCAGGAACAAAATGTCATATGTGGTGTGACATTAGACAAGAACATCATTCATGATAATATTATATATTAGAGAATTTTAATTTTTTGAAATATCATGTAAATTAATTTTACATTTTAAAACTCTGAGAAGGAATTGTTCAGTGACAGTGGTTGAAAAATTCTTGAAATATTTTCCTTCAGGTACCACAGTCATGATACCTAATCTTATAAGTTAGAAAGTGTTAATTGTCAATTGTTTATAGATAGGACACAGAGCAGGAGCTGAGGGGGAAGATGGTTTTCCTCTTCCAAACTAAGATTAAAAAAGAAAAAGCCAGAACCAGTATAATATCTAATAATGCCAGATGCTCTCTGTATTAAGAATTTTTTCATGAAGACTCAGAGTCATGTTTAGTTTCCCATAGTCTGTTAATCAGCTAACTGGTTATATCAAATCATACTGCAGTTTCCTTTATTCTCTTTAAGATTTTTGCAATATATTGCATAGATATTTTCTATTTCCTTCTTCTTTTTTTTCTCTTATTTTTAGACTTCTCTTATTATCCCTAACTTTACCCATCAATAACCTAATGTGCAATAACATATCTAATGTGCAATCATAAGCAAAGCAGAAAAGCAAGCAGTGAAATATTTGAAAACTCTGGTGTCCTCTTCCCTTGCTGGCTGCACTTCTTTTCCATTGAGTATTGAAAAGTAGAATGTGTTCATTGGCCATTCTCACCAGCAGTACTATTGAAGAATATATGCATTTCAAATATTCATTTCCTTTCAGAGAGTGTCTAATATCCATTGAAGCCTCAAAAGAATGATATGGCCTAACAACTAAGACAAAAATATTTAAAAACTTAGAATAACATGCCTGAAAATATTGTTGTATAATTTTTTGGTCAATTGTCAGTTTTAGGTTTGTAAGGATTTAAAGCTATTTTTTTGAAAAAAAACTGAATTAGTAAAGGGCTTCAAAACAGACAATAATGAAGAATATGAGACACTTAAGAGAGGAAGGAGACACACTTTAAAGTTTTTATGATTATAAAATGTCTTCGATGCTAAAATATTAATACATGAGAAATTACAGCATTAGAAATAATTGAATAGTGATAAATAGTCATATACACTGTAATATGACACTATTCACTGAAAACAAAGAAAAACAATTAATGAAAAGTTAATTTCATTATTATTCTTTCTTTTATACAAGAAACAGTTATTTGCCAATAACTTACAAAGTGTGTTATATTAGTTGGAGATACAAAGATGATTAAAACATGGACTGTCCTCAAGATACTTCCCATTTAATGCTTAAGCTAATCAGGAGATAAAATACAAATATCTCAGTGATAATACTTTGTTAGGAAACTAAGTTTTTAAATCATATTGATAATTTATAGAAACTAAGTACATAAATAAAAGGTAAATTGAACTTTACTTGGCTAGATACAATAAAAATAATAGAAGAAAATGATACTATATCACTCATCTATGCTTAATATTACTTTTATAAATTTTGATTATTTTAAATTACTTTCTGGATCTTCTTTATATGGATTCTTCAATATAAACCATCACACTTACTTCTGTTCAAGTATTTACTTCTATAATCTTACTAGCTAACTACCTCATTAAGACTTCATGACCAAATTTCTGTTGCATCAAAAGTTTGACAACTGCAGCTATAAAGACTCTTTATTATGTCAGAGGTCATAGGACTTTATGTTTGGCAATTATTTTAAATCATTATCAGAGTGCTTTATAAATCCTGTAGCTCATTCACTTATAATTGATATTTCTAAAATATCAATTATATTGATAACCTCCTGGTACGTGGTTATCTTGAAATGGAAAGAAAAAGGAAAGACAATCTTGTGTTTCATATGTAATAAGAGTCCCTGGTAATAGAAAAAAAAAATCTGTCTGAAAAAATAGAGAAGTGGCATCTCATGGCTCCATTATTGCCCATCAGTATTTATCATGTGGTTTTCACATGAATGTTACCAAGCAGCTTTTGTAGTTAAGGGACAGTAAATGCAAAACCATTCTGTCAATATTGCCACTGGTTAAAATCTAACTAACCACAACTTGAATATTTTGAAATCTGTAGCATTTCATTATCCTTGCTACTCAGTAATAAAAGACTAAATATTCATACAGAAAAAAGTGAACTCACCAGCTTTCATAGTTTCGTATTTTTCCAAACTTAAATTTCCCGTCACTGGGCCTGACCACCATCATAACACTGAAAGTAATAACAGAGAGAAATTAATTACATGACTGTATTTAAGTCACAGCATTTTTTTCTGGCATTAGGAACTAAAAGAGTGTGGATTGAGCAGTTTGGAACTGACAGCAGTGCTGTGAAATTACAATGCAGCCTTGATCATTATCCTCTTCATTATTTTTTAATATTTATCAAGATAAATATAGCATTTCTTTTCACTTTTAATGGCATGCAGTTTAACAGGAAGATTGGACAAGGGGTATTTTTCTCACAGTGTTATTTATAGTTAAAGGCAGTAACAAAGGAAAGGGTAGGACATCAATGGTGTGGAAACATCAATACTGAAATTGACATTGGTTGTATTTTCATTCTATACAAACTGTATACGCACAGTTAAAAGAAAACAAGATGCACTTTCTTCACAAAGTCGTAACTGTTGAAGACTTTCATTAAGAAAATATAATGCAATTAGGGGTGCACAAAATGATTTGCTTCTTGTCTCAATTGTAGTCAAACAGTTGAGGTTCACACAAATTGAAAATGTAGTTCATTTATTATTGTTTGAAAATATACTTAGCATTCAGTGAGCCTTTGGAATCCTCTATTAGTCCAGCTCCTTATTGTATTAGCATCTTTAGATTTTCAATTCCTCCAGGTTGATTTAAGTTAAATTTAACATATGTCATGAATTTCTTCTTACTACTAACAGCATTTACATTTTCAAGATGAAATTCTTCCTGCTTTTTTCCTTAAATGTGAAGAATAAATATTGAATATATGGAGATAAAATTGCTAAGGTTATGTCTGTAGGATCTATTGGCTGAAATCTGAACCCAACCTCTGCCTGAATTTTGTTGACCTGCCTTTCACCTCAAGGTGCCATAGGAGCTAAAACAGCCAGAGAACAGTGTGAGTGACCCCCATCTCTACTGAACTTGAATGAGATTTAGTGATTGAGAGGCATAATGCAAATGTTGGATTGTAACTCATTTCTCATTGGCACAGTAAACTTTTTTGTCCATATTGCAAGGTTGTGTTTGGTGTTTTTCTAGATGTTTAGGATATAATTAATGAAAAGCATAAATAGTTTTTTGCACTTGACCTAGCTGGTGGGGAAAAGACCAAAGTTCAAGGAAGAAAGCATTCTGTACTCTTTCTCTGTTAGGAGATTTTGAGCATTATGGAATAGAAGAACAGGGACAGAACTACCTCCTTATTTGCTTCATATATAGACATTTGGGAGAAAAGCCTCTTTCCTACCTTCGTTTAATCATTACAGGGCAAAGAGGTTCACTGTATGAGACCAGAGGAAAAGATAACTTCAAAGATTAACAGCAACATCCCCTTCTGAGAAAGCAGCAAGCGTTCTGTGAGCAAACAGCCCAATTCTGGAGGGTGGGTGTCAACAGACAGCCCCTAGATACACTTCCTTGGTGAGCCTTTCTGTCTCCCACCATTGCGCCAGCAGAGCCACAAGCTATCATTCACACTGGTGAAAAATTTAGGAGGGTTGTATTCATTCTGATGGGACTTTTTCCTGATATATTGAGTAGAATACATCAGAGAATAAACTACAATTTCATGTACCTGGAGCAGAAGTAGGCCAGAAAGAAAACCACATGAGATAAATGATAGGTGGTACCACAACTTTGCCAAATCCAGAGTAGGAACTGCAGGTGTCAAATTTCCCTGCTTGGAGTTTCCTCCCCTTTTCGGTTACTGATCATTAATGTGGTAATGGACACTCATGTTCACCAACCCTGGCAGCTGTGGTAGGGGAAAGATTTAACTATATTTAATTTTCCATTGAAGAGTAAGAAGAATCCATTCAAGGGGAGTTTTTGTTAAATATCAAGCATGGGTAGAATGTTCTGTGAACATTCTGAACAAAAAGAAACAAATAAATCCAGGGAAATGATCATGCAACATAAAATTAAAATAGACTATTACTTAAGAACCTAAAAAAATATTTTAAGAATATATTATAGGAAACGGAATTGTTTTAGAAAGTAGATATGCTGCTTTCTCAATCAAAATATGCCTTAGAAGGGATAAAAGGAGATTTTAACACAGCTAATTGATGTGAAGAGGCTGCTGGTTGCAGTAAAGAAAGAATTAAAGTTAGCTAATAATTCATTATTATAATATACGATTTATACTCAAAGCAGATTCAAGCAGGAGAAAGAACTGACATTTCAGAAAACTAAATCCTGATATGGAAAGTAAATTTAAGAACTTTTCCAGAACACAAAGGAAGAAGAACAAAAGGCAGAAACAATGACAGAGTACACAGTGGTTTAAAATAGAGTTTATATATTCACAATATAGACCATTGGAAATTCTAATAAATAAATCTGGACAAATAAAAATTAAATTACAAATTAGAGAAATCGTTCATGAGATTAAAAAACAACCTTAATATGTAGATTAAGATTTTTGTTTAGTACCAGATAAAATTAATCAAGGGAACCTAGAAATGTCCTGCTCAAATTGTTAAATTTTATCGATAAATAGATTTGCATTAATAAACAAGGTAGACCATACGAAAATTTTTAAAAATTCATATCTTTAAAATGATCTTCAGGTTCCCTCTTGATTTTCTCTCCCTCGTCTCTTTCTTCTCTAACTTCATCTTCTGTTCTCTGTTTCATTAGCACTGGCCTCGTTGCAGTTCACTAACCGAGCAGGTATGATCTGACATTGCAATCTTAGGACTATCTGTTCCCACTGTCTGCAACAGTCTTTCCCCAAATAAGCATATGACTAAATTCCTCACCATCTTCAAGCATTTGCTCAAATCTCATCATCTCCAAGAGGCCTACCTTAATACTATAATTTCATACTGTAGCAGCTCCCCGACTTCCACAGCCCTACCAACTCTGTTACCCCATACTCTTCCTCTTCTTTTTTCTTTAACCGTAGCACTTATCACCATTAACATAATATATAATTTATACATTTATCATGTTTTTGATTACTGTTTATTTATCAAAACTAGAATGTAAACTCTTTAAGGGCAGAGATTATTGACTCTTTTCTTCACTGATGTACATACTCAGAACGTTGTCTGCCACACAGTAGGCACTCCACAGTGTTTGTGTGTGGCATGAATGAATGAATAGCATAGCAAAACATTATTAAATTGTAATAAGAAGTATAAAGGGAATAAACAGAAAAGTAACAGTGGATGGTCAAGGAGGACTTTTGTAAGACAAAGAATGAGAACAGCCATGCAGAAAACTTGAGTAAGGATATTATAGGTACCTGGAACAGAGCATGCAAAGGCTTGGAAGCACGAACAGAAGGGAGGCCAGTATGCCTGGTGTACAGTGAATGAGGGGAAAGATTGCTCCATGATGGGATGGGAACCAGACCATGCAAAGAGTTGGTGAAGAAGACCATTGGACTAATAGACATCTTTTAGGCAAAGCCTTTGTAAAGGAGAAGGAAAGCACGTGGAAAGAGAAAAGACAAAAAGATAGACACTGGAGTGCTTCAGATCTTAGAGTGAGAAGAAGAGAAAAAAAGATAAATGAAAAGGAACATCCATTAAGTAGGAATAAATTCAAGACTTTGTTGGAAATAAAATGGCAACAGAGATATTTCAAGGAGGGAATGGCAGACTATGCCAAATCTGCTTAAAAACGGATTAGAGGCCGGGCGCGGTGGCTCACGCTTGTAATCATAGCACTCTGGGAGGCCGAGGCAGGCGGATTGTTTGAGCTCAGGAGTTCGAGACCAGCCTGAGCAAGAGCGAGATCCTGTCTCTACTAAAATTAGAAAGAAATTAATTGGACAGCTAAAGATATATAGAAAAAATTAGCCGGGCATGATGGCGCATGCCTGTAGTCCCAGCTGCTCGGGAGGCTGAGACAGAAGGATTGCTTGAGCCCAGGAGTTTGAGGTTGCTGTGAGCTAGGATGACACCACGGCACTCTAGCCTGGGCAACACAGTGAGACTTTGTCTCAAAAAAAAAAAAAAAAAAAAAAAAGGAATAGAAAAAGGTTCGTTGAATATGACAAAATAATAGTAATGATAACACAAGTGTATAGAATTAATTCTATGGTCCAGGGCGATTCTAATGCCTTTACATATGTTAATTTCATGAATTTAGACTGCACAACAAACCTAGATGCCAAATATACTCATCATCTCCATTTAAAAAATGTGGAAATTGAAGCAAAAAAAAGTTAAGGAATTTATTCAAGGTTACACAGCTAGTCAGTGATGGGGCAAGGATTCCAATCAAGGCAGACTGACTCTAGAGTGTATGTTCTTAATCTCTTTTTGTGGACATACCTGGTGGCCTTTTTAAGCTTAGTTAAATACTTAGCAAAAATTGTTAAAGATTTACAGTGAAATGTGAACAATTGTTATCTGGAGTACTTAAAATATGTGTGTCTTCTTCATATTTATTTATTTGGGTTCTCTATTTTTATACCCAAAACGTGATACTTGAGTAATTACATTTTAAAAGAAAGCCTCCTAATTATAATAATATAAGGAAGACTGTCATAAAATTTGGCATGATAAAGGTAGCATACGTATATTAGTTACCTATTTTTACATAAAAAACACTATCTCAAACTCAGAGGCTTTACACAACAAATATTCATTATTTCACAGTTTCCGTAAGTCAAGAATTCATGAGCAGCTTAGCTCAATGGTTCTGGCTCAGGGTTAGCTCATGAGGTTAAAGTTGGCTGGAGTTGCAGTCATCTGATGGAGTGACCGGGACCCAGAAGATCTGTTTCCAAGATAGCTCATTCATGTGGCTATGATCAGGAGGCCTCAGTTCCTCACCACATGGGGCTCTCCAGATGACTACCTAAATATCCTATTGACAGGTCACTGGCTTCTTCTAGAGCAAGCAATCCAAAAATTAGAGTAAGGAGAAAGTTACAAATGCCTCTTATGACAGTGTGTTAGAAGTTACACATGTGGTTACTTCCCCATAGTTCTATTCATTTGAAGAGAGTCACTAAGACCATCCCATTGGGAAATTAGGCTTCACCTTTATAAAGTAAGAGTGTCAAAGAATTTGTACACATTTAAAGACCATGAAAATTGTAAAAGAACAAGAAAGAAGAGGAGGAAGAGGAGAAAGGAGGAGAAAGTGAGAAAGGAAAAAAGGAAGAAAGACAAACTCAGATAACTGGTAATCTATCTGCTTGGAATTTGAGACTACTACATTTTATTAACTCAACCTTTTATATTTTTATAAATTCAAATTTTATAATGAATGTATTGCTAGAAATACATGTATGTTTTAACCATTGTTATTATTAATATTAACACTCTAATAATAACTTTAAGTGACTATTTCAACTTTAGTAAAATGATTTAAGTGGCTGCTTTAGTCCAACATCCTACTTTTATGAAAAGTCTTTCATGTGCATCACTGGATAAGACAGAAGAGAGCCGAGTGCAATCTATTCTGTTGCAATTTTCTTCACTTTATACTAAATTCCTATGGCTACTGGCTAACCCTTTCACTTTTCTGAGCTCAATTTTCTTTTCTGCAGTCCTTTGGAATCAATAGATTTTCAGTTTCCATTCAGTTCTGAGATTTTGAAGTCTGCAATAAATTTCAAACTTCTCTAAGCCTAAGGTCTCCAGATTTCAGTAATGATGACTATAACTTTAGCGCTACTCTTATGCAAGTGAAAATGACATTTTATGTCAGATGGAAATGCAAGTAAAGAGAATCCCAAGAAATTTGTTGTGAACTATGATGTATTTAATGATTTTATCTTAGTGTGAGCTCCCATGTGCAGGATTGAAGCCCCAAGACAAGACAACAGGAGATAATGCTCTCCCAAGAACACGCGATTTTATTTGCCATAATCTAGGAAATGCTTTCATACTCAGCATAGAATCATTTTCCAGAAAAGCCATATATTGTGAAAGAGTAATGGACAAATGCAACTTTTTAAAATTCTGGTTTAATTGGTTCTTCATTTTAATACGTTTTTCTTTAGTCTATGTTTTTGGTTGTCAAAACTAACATAAGTTAATTTGATTTGTTGCCACTCGTTTACTTGATCTCTACAGCTGCCCCCACTGTTTCATTTTGTCAGTGACATATATACACTGTTAAGGCATCAGGCTCTGTCATTTCATATTACTTTGCTGCCTTATAGAAATGGCCTCTTTCTCTTTTCTTCTGACACAGTCTGTTGTAAGAGGTCATTTCAATCTGCTCTATTTCTGAACAAAGTCTCTAAGATTGGTTTGGGGATTTTGAATTTCTATTTTAGCTTCCCACATGAATGACACCAAACATTTTGCCATGTATTCTATGTCATGTCTTATTTAGAAAGAAAAGAGAGAAGGAGAGGGTGGAGGGAGGGAGAGAGAAAAAGAGAGATGCCTTTCTTTGAGCACTGTCATTCCGCATTGAAATTGTGCCTATTTATTAATAGACAGCATCAGGTTTCTTAATTAAGCTACCAATATTGTCACTATTAATCCTCACTGTTCACTTCAAAGTAAGCATCCCACTCTTTCTCTTTCTCCACAGATTTGCATTTCTTTAGTGAGGCATTGCAGCCATGCTGCTTCTAGGAGTTTAAAAAGCCAGTGGTTCATCAAACACAATTCTAGTTTACAGTTCTATGCTACAGAAGACACTATTTGCATATATTTCATAGAAAATATGGTCCCTACAGTGACTTTCTTTTTCTAGGAATTATAATGTTTCACTTAAGTCTAATCCAATGTTCCTGACATTTGCAATTCTTACTCTTTCCCCAATGTATGGAGTAACGCATTGCTTTGATTTGTCGTCTTGCTTTTAGTAGAATCAAACTTCCCACCCTCTTTTTACCCTTACCACTCTGATTAGTGGCACACTGAATGGCTGGTGAGTTGAGACTTAAGAGCATTAAACTAATTTTATCTCTGGCCCTTGTCTCCTCATGCCTGTCCTGTCACAGGAGATCTCTCCAAGCTCTTCCCAAGAAAGGCCATCAGAAGACATAGAAGCAGGAAGAAATACGAAGTCTGTTGATTAAATGATAAATCAAGGCTTTGTCATTTTATCTTTGATGCAATCTAATTTATGTATAGTTTTATGACTAGGCACTTACCTTGTTTTGCCATCTCCTACTCCTAATCTTGTGCCAGAAATTTACCATGAGATACAAAATAAGTTTCTTTTCACATTAATTCCTACTTGGCTCTTGATTATTTCAGCCTTTACTCAACTACAGTTTTTATCCTTACATAAAACATGGTTCTGGATTCAGTATCTCATTGGTGTCCCTCTGTATTTTTGACTGTTAACTTGGAGTCAAGACAGATAGCTTGAGTCTGAAAAGATCATTATTACAGCTTCATTACCAAGCCGAGTATTTAAAAACTGTTGTATTTTTTTTTGACCCTAAATCAGAGCAAAGGAGCTGAAGAAGCAGAGAATCTGAAATATCCATCCATAGAGTATGAAAAGAGAATCTGAGAGATGGTGTTATAGTAAACAGACTGGCCACAATGCGTCGGTGGTTTCCTAGTGAGTCTGACCATTGACGGGACTGTCACTGTCTTCATATTGGCAAAAATAAGACGTAGGGATTATGCAAAAAGTCATTTCTCCATATGTTTTCTGGTTTCCTTAAGGTCTCCCTCAGAAAACTTGGGAATAAAAAGGCAATCCCTTTTCAATTGGAAGAAACACAAGTTCTGTCTTGATTATTGGCCGCCAGTATGTGATGGATAATTTATTTATTCTGCTTTTTATTGTGTCTTGTGAAATGATTCAAACTCAGTATCTGAATCCGTAATTGTCTGGGTGTTAATGATATTGCACAGGAAGGGTTACACTGCTGCCCAAGCTAAGGAGCTATTTTAAATTTGGTCCCCAATTAAGAAAAAGTTCTTTGTGAAGAGTGTGATGCACACCATCTGAGGGATAGACACACTTGAAACTCGGATACGGGGCAGGGAGGGAGGGCAAGGGCAACATACGTAACCTAAACATCTGTACCCCCATAATATCCTGAAATAAAAAACAAAAAGAAAAAGCTCTTTGTGGAAACAACCCAAGTGCCCATCAACACATGAGTGGATTAATAAAATTTTGTGTATGTATGCCATGGAGTATTGGTACAACTCAGTGATTAAAAAAATGGTGAACTAATACCTTTAGTAACAATCTGGATGGAACTGAGACCATCCTTCTAAGTGAAGTATCGCAAGAATGGAAAAACAAACACCATATGTACTTACTTTTAAATTGGAACTAATTTATCAACACTCATGTGCACATATGGTAATAGAATTCAACGGAAATTAAGCAGATACGAGGGGGGATGAGGGGAAGGGTAAATTCAAACCTAATAGGTACAATGCACATTATCTGGGTGATGGATACTCCTGTAACTTTGACTCAAACTGTACAAAAGCAATTCATGAAACCAAAACGTTTGTATCCTTGTAATATTCTGAAATTAGAAAAAAAGGGGAAAAAAAGAAGAAACTCTTTCTTTTCATGTGATTGATAACCTCTCTCATATTGTCAAAGTGCATTAACGTGCACTGAATATATTTTGTAAGTGCTTGTATAGTAAATGTATATATAATAAGTTTAGAAAATTACAGTTCATTCCCAGTGTAGAAATGATTCATTTATTCTTTTTTTTTTTTTTTTTTTGAGTCAGAGTCTCATTCTGTTGCCCTGAGTAGAGTGCCGTGGCGCCAGCCTAGCTCACAGCAACCTCAAACTCCTGGGCTCAAGCGATCCTCCTGCTTCAGCCTCCAAAGTAGCTGGGACTACAGATGCATGCCACCATGCCCAGCTGATTTTTTTCTATTTTTAGTAGAGACGGCATCTTGATCTTGCTCAGGCAGGTCTCAAACTCCTGAGCTCAAGCAATTCTCCTGCCTCCGCCTCCCAGAGTGCTAGGATTACAGGTGTGAGCCACTGTGCCCGGCCATGATTCATTTATTCTTAACAAATATTTTTATCCTCATGAAGTTTGAATAAAGACAGCCATTCAAATACAGCCATACACTGCAAAACAATATTTCAGTTGATG
The DNA here is from genome assembly GCA_963575035.1 of Avahi laniger. Classification (NCBI taxonomy): domain Eukaryota; kingdom Metazoa; phylum Chordata; class Mammalia; order Primates; family Indriidae; genus Avahi; species Avahi laniger. The sequence goes on from CAUYSK010108402.1 coordinate 65,951, forward strand.
ACAGACCACATATATGACAGTGGCCTTATAAGATTATAATAGAACTGAAAAATTCCTATCATCTAGTAACACTGTAGCTGTCATAATGCAGCACAATGCATTACTCACTTGTGGGTGGTGAGGCTGGTATAAGCAAATCTTACTACACCACCAGTTGTATAAAAGTATAGCACATACAATCATGCACAATACATACTGCTTGATATTGATAGTAAATGACCATGTTACTGGTTTATGTATTTACTATATTATACTTTTTATCATAATTTCGAGGTTAGTTCAACTTTATACATAAATAAAGTTAACTGTAAAACACCCTCAGGCAAGTCCTTCAGGAGGTATTCCAGACGAAGGCATTGTTATCAGAGGAGATGGCAGCTTTGCATGTGTTTTTACCCTTTAAGACCTTCTAGTGGGACAAGATGTGGAGGTAAAAGACAATGATAATGATGACCCCGACCGTGTGTAGGTCTAGGCTAACATGTGTATGTCTTTGTTTTTAATGAAAAAATTTAAAAAGTAAAAATAAAAATAAAAATTTTTAAAATAAGAGAAAGCTTACAGAATAAAGATTTAAAGAAAAATATTTTTATATAGCTGTACAATATGTTTGTGTTGTAAGCTGTGTTATTATAAGAGTTAAAAAGTTTAAAAAACATTAAAAGTTTATAAAGCAAAAATGTTACAGTAAGCAAAGTTTAATTTATTATTTATAAATTTAGTGTATGCTAAGTGTTTAGTGTTCATAGAGTCTACAGTAATGTACAATAACATCTTAGGTCTTCACGTTCACTCTCCACTAACTCACTGACTTACCCAGAGTACCTTCCAGTCCTACAAATGCCATACATGGTAAATGCCCTATACAAGTGTACTTTTTTTTATATTTCATATGATATTTTTACAGTATTTTTTCTATGTAGAGTATGTTTCCCATGTGTTACAATTACTTGTCATTGTGTTACAATTGCTTACTCTACTGAGTATAGTAACATGCTATATAAGTTTGTAGCCTATGAGCAAAAGGCTATACCATATAGCCTAGGAGAATAGCAGGCTCTACTATCCAGGTTTGTCTAAGTATACTCGATGATGTTTGCACAATGAGGAAATCTCAGAAGGTATCCCTGTTATCAAAATGTTAATGTATTAATTATACATTATATATGCATACATAGATTTGGTGAGTCACCAAAAGTTACCAAACTTTTCAAGAAATGTCTTCTCAAATCTTTTACACCCTATTCCCTAACTGTCATGCAATGACATTGCTCATACTCTTAAGAAAATACAAGCAATGGGAGATGAATTTGCTCATCTTCTACTAATGAAATTTCCAACTGACCTATTTGCATCTACACGCTGTGTTCTACCATCCCTCCTTGAACAACATGAGTTTGAACTGCACAGGTCCGCTCATACGCAGATTTTCTGCTGCTTCTGCCACCCCTGAGCCATCAAGCCCAACCCCTCCCCTTCCTCCTCCTCCTCTGCCTACTTAATGTGAAGACAAAGCAGAGGAAGATCTTTATGATGATCCACTTCTATTTAGTGAATAGTGAATATAGTTTATATTCCTTAGGATTTTCTTAATAACATTTTTTTCATTGAACTCACCTTATTATAAAAATACAGTATATAATACCTATAGAATACACAGTATATGTTAATCAACTGTTTATATATTGGTAAGGCTTCTGGTTAATGGTAGGCAATTAGTTGTTAAGTTTTGGGGGAGTCAAAAGTTATATGTAAATTTTTGACTATTGCTCACGTTGTTCAAGGGTCAACAGTACTCTGGATGAGTCAGTGTCTACGCCTGCTCCCATCAAAGACCAAGTTCTCCACAGGGTTCTAGATCTATTCTCTTTTGCCTGCTCAAGGACTTTGTTCTGACTATTCCCACTTCCTTCAGCATCATTGTTTTCTTCTTTCTGCAGATCATTCTATCAGTGTATAAGAAAGCTCTAGCATTTTTTTAAATCAATTTAAAAAAATCTCTCATGGGCCCACAACACCCTCCAGTTACTGCCTCATTTCTCTATGTGTTTTAAAAAAAAAAACTTGTCGATAGTTCATGGTGTCATTTCTTTACCTTAACATCTCCCCTCTGTCCATTCTAACGGGGACTTCCAAGATTCTTCATGTTGCCTATCCAATAGGTCCTTCTCTCTTCTTTATTTCCTAAGTTCTCAGGAGTAGTCAACACAGTCGATACTGCTCACCTTCTTCTCTCAGCTTTTAGAATATTAGCTTAAGGGCTTACCTTGTTCTTCTGCCTACAATGACTACCCAGGTTTTCTCATCTTTGGCTCTTTCTTGTTATTCAGATCTCAGGTTGAATGTCATTTATTCCCAGAGGTATTTCCTAATCACCCATTCCATAGTGTAATTACATAATCATATGTTCATACTTACCATCTAATAATTTTATTGTTTACTTAGTTATTGGTTTATTACCTTTCCTCCATCATTAGAATATAAGGTCCATGAAATCAAAGAACTTCTTTTTCTTATTCACTGCTATTTTCTCAAATTCCAGAATCATGCTTGGTATAGATTGAGTGCTCAACAAATATTTATTGAATGAAAAAATGAATGAAAGTCAAAAGACTTGCATCCAAGAAAGTCAAAAATCAAATAAACAGACATGTTAATTTTTGTGTGAATATATCATGCACTAAACTTGTGTTTTATTTTAAGTGTGTAAACCCTAAAAATCTACCACATTTAGATATTAAAAATAATTATATACAGAGATTTTTATTTAGAGTTAGAAAATAGCAGGTAAAAATTTCTTTCCATTGAACAGTAAAACAATGTGGTCCATTTTCTAAAGGTTAACTCCTAAAGCTAGGATTATGTTTAAGATACACCAAATCTTTGAAATATATTTGAATTTATGTTAGTTTTCCATTGTTTCCATAACACATTATCATAAATGTAGTTGCTTAAAACAAAACTGTTTTATTATTTTCTAGTTCTGGAGGTCAGAAGTCCAAAATGGGTCTCACTGAACTAAAATCAAGGGGTTGTCAAAGCTTATGTTCCTTATGAAGGCTTTAAGGGAGAATATTTTCCTTCCTTCTAGTTTCTAGAGGCCACCCATATGCTTTGGCTTATGGCCCTTGTCTTCTATGTAAAAAGCCACAACATTGGGCCAAATTCTTTTCACGCTTCTGTATCATCTGTTTTCTATCTTCTGCCTCCCTATTCCATGTATAAGGACCCTGTAATTATATTGGATCTCCTTTTAAAGTCAGCTGATTATAACAAACAATTCCATTTGCAATCTTAATTCCCCTTTACCAGGGAACCTAACATATTCACAGCTTCTGAGGGTTAGGATATGGACATCTTTGGGGGAGTCCATTATTTTGCTTCTGACACTTCATCCTCTGACTCCCAAAGATTCATATCCATCCCATACGCAATATGCATTCACCCTATCCCCAAATCCCCAAAGGTCTCAACCTACTAAAGCATCAACTCAAGTCCAAAAATCTCATCTAAGTCTCATTAACTCAAAAGTCCCAAATATCATCATCTAAGCCATCTAAATTAGGTATGGAGAAGGTTCTGAGTATAATCTATTATATCTTGAGTAACAATTCCTCTTCTGTGAAACTGTGAACCTCGAGGAACAACTTATCTTCTCCCAAAATACAATATATGATAAACATAGTACGCCAGTCATATACCGACATTCTGGCTCCAAAGATGAGACAATGGAAGAATAAAAAAGGAATAATCGGTTCTAAACAATTTCAAAATTTAGCCAGGTAAACTTCATTTATATTATATTATGTTGCATTATAGATACATAAAGAAAAATATAAATATTTATTGCTTTATTAATAGTTTGCATCTCCAAGACTTATTTAAAAGTCAGTCCTTTAAAAATACAATATATTAAATATATGCTTAGAGACCCATATGTTCATCAGAGTGGATAAGTTTGCAGATCATTTCAAAAATGCAATTTTACTTATAATGCAGTAGAATGAAAGTTCTAACAGCCTCAATTCTGAGGTCTGATATGAATAGAACATTATGTAGAAAAAATAATAATGATATTAATGATTGTTTCAAATAATTATAAATTCTTATTATAAATATTCTGATTAATTTTCATTTTATATTCACAAAAAATTAAGGAATATGTTCACTAGAAAATTTCTACCCTCTTTTGTGAACACTTATCCTACCTTTTTATTGTTTTTCTCTCATCTCCTCAGGTACCCAGTGCTCTTTTCCTAATTCACCTGGCTAGAGGGTTTTAGCAAGTACCCATGCTGAAAAAAACTCCATATGGAAGATCATAGCTGGGGAGGTCCCAGTACAGTGGTGAGAAAGAGTTAAATCTTTAATTTTTGCCTTTAGAGTTCTACATCTGGTAGCATACTTAGAAAGTCAGCTCTAATCCAAGTTTATGTAAGTCTTAAACTATACTTTATTATAATACTTTGATGAGTTCAGTTTTAACTTTATATTTTTAATTGATCAGAAATTAATTTTACAAATGGTATAATAAACTGTATTAATACTATTTATTAAAAAATTCTATTACTTTCTTATACTTATCTGAGATATTTCCTTTATTAAATATTTAATATGAATCCTTATACATGTTTCTGACTTATATATTGTTACACTGATGTTTGTGTCAATAACATACTGCTTTAATTAAATATCTTTAGAATGTAAGTAAATCTTTTGTACAGTGAGGATCTCTCATTATCCTTTCAAAAATGTTTTTGCAATTCTCACATTTTTCTATTGTACTCCAGATTAACTTATGAATCATTTTGCAAAATTCTGAAGACAAATCCCTTTGGTATACTGATTAATATTATACTAAATTTATAAGTTAACTTTGAAAAAATACATTTCTTTGTGTTATTAAATCCTTTAATTCAGTACCATAATAAGTCTCTACATATATTTGTGTCTTCATTTGCTAACTTAGCAAAATTTTTAATCTTATTTATTTAGGTTAGTACTGTGGTGAAATATATATTACACTTTACTATTTTGTATAGTTTTTCTATGACAAGTTCTAAATCTAAGTTGCTTTGAAGCTGCTAATTTTTGATTATATTTTTGACTGACTCTTCTACTTATTATTTTATTGCTAATATTTCAACTGATTCAGGTGATTACCTTGGGCTATCCTAGTACAAAGTACATGATCAATAAATAGTGTTGTTTTGTCTTTTTCTTTGTAATAGTTATGCCTATAATGTATTTTATAGTAATTAAGTAGAGTATTTATAGGTGTTGAAAATAGAAATGACTTCATAATCTTACCATTAAAAATTATGTTTTCTATTGTTTTAATATAGCCTTTATCATGTGAAAGAGACATTTTTTTGATTTCCGGTTTTTCAATAGTCTTAAAAAAGAATGAATTTAAATTTTATCAATTTCTTCTTCAGATTAACTGTCCTTAAATTCTTTAAATAAAATGTCCTTGGTTATATTATACTGTTAAATTTAATTTACTAATGGTTTATAGAAGGGTTTTGTAATCTCATGCATAAATGCTATTGATTTATGTTCTTTGTGTTTATGCGCTATCTTGTTTAGTTTTTGACAAGAGGAATTTGATAGTATGCTAAATGTTTTAAGATTTCTTTTTCTATGACCTAGAAAGATTTAAATAGTATAATAAATTATCAGAATATTAAGGTTTGTTATAACCATACTCAATAATATGCGCATACTCCCTGATCTCAAGATGTTTATAATCTAATTGGCATTTAAATTATGGCAAGACATAACGATATTTCAGAAAACTTGTGAAATATTTCCAAGATAACTAACTAGGAGTATAAAGTGATGAACTTTATATTGAAAGCCAAGATGCCTAGATTTTTGTCTAAATTCTGCCACTATCCATGTGATTTTAGTTGCTCTGAAGTAGAATATTTTATTTGGAAAGTAAGATAGAAAATGATGACACCTAAGATGATATATTTTGTTATGTAATTCTACAAAACAGTTCATTTGCTCCATATCTTAACTGTAGTTTATTTGTGATCCATTTCAACTTTTACCGAACTATATTGTGAAGACTTGAACAAATATTCTAGGTTACTGAGGAATAAACACATGTGGCACAAGACATATGTGGTATGCCAGATATCACTGAAATTTCTCTCAGTACAGATGGTCAAATGAAAATACACGGTATTCACTGAAAGAAGGTAAATGTGTCCTTAGGTCTCTTCTGCAAAAAGAAAACACTGAACAATTTGTGCCCCTCCAGCTGACCTTATTTTGCTCTTTTATGGTCCTATCTTAATTCACCAGATAGTTTATCATGAAGTAAAAAAGATGTTTTATGAGCCTCATTTTATTCTTATACATTTATAATTGTATCTACAGAATGTGAGCTCTTAATTCACATTTTATCCATCACTTATTTTATCTCCGCAGATGTATGTGCAATTGTTCTTTTAGGACTGTGTTCAGCCCACAGATGTCTCCACAGCTGCTCTCTATTCCAAAGCGGGATTTTTTTCCCCTTGGAAGCAGTCACGTAAGGATTTTTGTTGTTTTGTTTTATTATTATTTAAAGAATGGTAAAGACTTTTTCCTTCCCTTCATTGGGGGAAAATAATGATTTTACCTGAAAGATGGCCGTGAGATTTTTGTCAAGAAAATCTGAAAGTAAAGCACTATCTGTATTTCTCCTCATTTTTTAAATCCTGTTAAGTGTTTTGCATACTGGAGGCCCAAGAACTGTAATCACCCAGGAGTTGAATCTCCTGCCTCCTGTTTCCATGTCTGAGTAGATATGCTGAGGCAAGGTAAAAAACTGTCACAATCCATTCAGGGTAGAAAGAGAAAAAAAAAAAATCAATCAAACAAATGCCTAGTTTAGACAAAATTGTCAATTTGAGAACAGCTTGGGGCTTGTAGGGAGCAAATGATTCAAATTGCTGCCTATATTGTCTGCATTTACTAGGCTTATGAACTTTCTAATTTTCTTTGTGTAGTAGGGATGACCACATAATTTAATAGAATCAACTTGAGGTTATATCAATTACATTTTTATCTATGTTACTCTTGAAACCTCTGAAAATTTATATTTGTTTAAAAGAAAGATCTTTCCTTCAAACACCTATATTCAATATTTAGTATCATTGCATATTTAACTTGTAAGTGTCCTTACAGAGAACTAAGGTCATTTCTCTCATTTAATAGATTACGAGCTGACAACCAGGACCCTAACATGACTTACACAAAATCGTAGAGCTACTCTGATGCCTGGTAAGAGTCAGAGGCCCAATATTCTGATGAATAGGTCATCAGTACCACATTGATTATCCACCATTAGCTTAAACTCATTAGAGGCTAAAATTGATAAAGATCTCTAATGTTAGAATCTTAAAAGGATGAGGATTTACTGTTTATTTCTTTGCTGTGTGTATTTTGGTTTTTTGGTTTGTTTTTAAGGGAGATGGTTAAAACACTTGTGTAGAGCAAGTGTTTATACAGTGAAATAGCATATTTTTAATGGAAGTTTGTACAGCAGTGAAGATTTTTACAATTTAAAATCATAAGTAAGAGGCATTTTAAAAATCTAAGACAAAATTTATATACCAATGTTTTTAAGAGTGGGTATTCCAAATGTTTCACTTATTTGTTGGAATACACAAGCCAGGCAAATTCCAGCTCCACAGAAAAGAGCTGATGCTTCATTGGCTAAAAGTGGTATCTATATTCAATGGCAAAGGTACTATTGAAATATTTGGAGATAAGTTAGAAATATACTTTCATTATTATGGATAATAAATAATAGACACATACATGTATAAATGCACAAATTCTCAATTTAGAACATTCTGATATTGTCAAACGTAACTATGCATCTATACTGCTGAGAAAGTATGCATTAAACTTATCAATGATTCTTTCAGGAACTATTATTTTTAATATTTGAACTGCAGATTTGTGGTTGACTTGGATCTTGTGCAATACAATTTTAAATATTTAATAATGTAAATATTATATGTAGTCTCAACACATATTAAGAAAGCTGTTGATGTTGCTTCTGTTTCTTCCTTGTTTTTGCTGTTGCCAACATACCATACTGTCATTTGATTCAGTTGAGTTTCCTCATCTGAAATGATTTGGTTATAAAGACCTGTATATTTTCATTAGCAATTTCATATAGTTGATTTTAAGATTTAGAGTTCCACAGATGTTAGTATATAATCTTATAAATTGATCTTCTCTTAGAATGATAGATGTTACACTGAAAAAATGAACTGATGTAATGTTTTTATACTCCTAATTAGGCATCAGAATTATATGGTATCATTCAAGAGGGGAAACAGTTTTCGATAGCTATTACTTGGCATACTCTTTCACCAAGATTATTATCGGAGCAGTTTTGTTAGCAAGCATTAGTATAACATACCATATGTTATTTGTTGATTTAAAGTATAAGGGCTGAGTTTTCGAAGGAAATTTTGGTGAGCGTAAAATTACACATGCAATTTCATTTTCCCCACAATTACCTAGTCATGCCACAGACTGTCAACCACAGAACTCATTTGCTTCTTTTTTTTGGAAATTTTGCTTGCTTGCAAAGGTTTAGTTTAATAACATTTTTCTTCCTTTCCCTCTTTTTTCAACAAATAAAAGAAATTTGTGGCTGTATTTCTTTGCATCACATTTTATAAAATGGTGGACCTACAAACATCATTTTTTTCCATTTTACTCTTGAGAAAGGTCCCCATTTCCAAAATATCTTCCTCTTTTTAATGGAGCAAATAACTTTACAAAATGCTTTTGAGAAATGGCTTAGAATAATAAATCAACAATTGGTAGCCTTTATGTATACATATTGTATGTATTACATTTATATATAGTTTTTATGTAATATATAATCTATGAGTTCATGTAATATGAATATATTAAAATAAGATTACTGCTTAAAATATGAAAACTTTAGGGTAGTAATCATAACCTCTATCCAATATTGTCTTCTAATACTAAAATATGAAGAAGCTGAAATAACATATGTGTTGATTCTGTGGAAATGTAAAATAATTTTATGAATTAGAATTTCATCTTGGTCTTTGGTCTTGTTTGCTAAATGTTTGTTAAAAGTTGCAGACATATGAGCATTTCCATGTCATTCTTTTTTTTTTTTTTTAATGACAAACTCCTCCTCTGCCAACAACAAAAATGTGTAACTTGGATACCAGGTCCTTTTAATGAAGCTTTTGAGACTTACAAAATATGATTAATCTGATTAGTGATTCAGCCTCCTTTTATGCTTACATTATCTAACACAAAAACCCCCCTACAGGTTAAAGTTTAAATGTGGATTACCAGATAAAGCTAGTCCTGACGAGGTTTCTATGGTGCAAGGAAAAATTGGATTTGCTTTTCACCTCATCTCAGGCTTTGTCATCCTGCTTTTTGCCCTGTTCCCTGTTCACAGCAAGGATATTAATTTTGCAGTGAAATCTTTAAGTAATTATGCAGATAGCTCTAAAAATGCAACATACACACACAATAAGAGAAGCTTAACTGAAAAATGGACCCCAGATATTCATTAAAAACAGATGGCTGCTTTGCCAACAGCATAACTTTGGATGTTTGGGCTAAGCTGGTATTAATCTGCCGCAACGTGAAGAGAAGATGAAACTGCTGGTGTACAAACTGTATGTATTGCTTCTTCTTTTTGCTTACAAAGGAATACAATGATGTTTTATGGCTGCCTTCCTGATAAATGTCCAAAAAAGCATTTCTTACTCAAAAGTAAAGTAACTTGCTGTACCAAATATTGACACCCATTTTCCAGACACTAATACAAAGTGCGCACTGTCTGGGGCATGGACACGCTTGAAGCTCTGCCTCCGATGGGGCAAAGCCATATACATAACCTAAACATTTGTACTCCTATAATATGTTGGAATAAAAAATTTAAAAAATAAATCATATTATTTTAAATTTCTATTTTCCAAAAATTTCTATAGAAGTTGATGAAATTTTCCCACTTAAAATTGGTTTTAGATAGTTTTATTTTTAAATCTATTGAAAATGGGAACTATTTTGATTAGCAAAGTTTCAAACTCAATATAAAACATATTTTTTCATTTATTTGATAAAATAGATTTATGGTCATTTATTGTTTGAGTTATTTGCTAGGTGGAAACTATAAAGTTTTCAATCTAAATCAAATAAGGTAAAGTGAGGCAGAAAAATATTTGGCCAAGTCTTCAAGCTAAAGCATAGATAACACAAAGGAACTCTATGCAATTGAGATAATTGCAATAATGATAAATGCATAAAGTACATGTTTATTATTTACATAATTATCAAAACAAAGTGAAGAATTGAAGAATAAGTTGCACCTAAAGCTACATATATACAACAAGTGGTAGAAGGTTTACAGAGGATTTCAATCAATGTCTTCTTGTTGGCTAAATTCATTCAATTGCAGAAACACATTAAGGATCGAATTGTCCTTATACTGTTATATGGACTAGTCAGAAGCAGTTATACCATCATGGAGACAACCATTTTGAGTGTTGGGTCCAAGGCTAGCTGAAATAGCTTGACATTATTCTATTTCTTTGTCTGTATATGACGATTGAACTGGGAATGACTGTTTTAAAATGGTCCTCATTACAACTAGAGAGTTCATATTTTTCCTTGGAAGTTAATCGTTTTTTCTCATATATAAAACCAATACATATTTATTGTAGAAAACATTTTTATTTTAGAAAAAAAATAAACACATACACTAAAGATAAGAAAGTTCATATCATTCTCAATCCTACCACCCTGAGGTGAATACCACTAATATACTTTTTGGTATATATTTCAAGATATTGTTCTCTATATATAGATGTGTATTTATAAAAGTATTGGGATCTTGCTGTGCATTTTGTAATCCACTTCTATTCTTCCAACAATTTATGTAATGACTATCAATTTTATACAACCCAATATTTTTCTACAACTTTATTTAATTGAATCCCTATTATTCCATTGTGTTGATAATTGAAAATTCATTTTCCTGACCCCCTATTGATGATAAACAGTTAACATAAAATTTTTTTTTTTTTTTGAGACAGAGTCTCGCTTTGTTGCCCTGGCTAGAGTGAGTGCCGTGGCGTCTAGCTCACAGCAGCCTCAAATTCCTGGGCTCAAGGGATCCTTCTGCCTCAGCCTCTCGAGTAGCTGGGACTACAGGCATGCGCCACCATGCCCAGATAATATTTTCTATATATTTTCAGTTGTCCAGATCATTTCTTTCTATTTGTTTTGGTAGAGACGGGGTCTCGCTCTTGCTCAAGCTGATCTCGAACTCCTGACCTTGAGCGATCCACTCGTCTTGGCCTCCCAGAGTGCTAGGATTACAGGCGTGAGCCACTATGCCTGGCCTAAAATTTTTAATTATTAAAAAATCACAAAGTTCATCTCTTTAGCTAAAATTTGTACAAAACATATATGTTACCAATGAATTTATCTTCTAGCATTGCCCTTTTTCACATGTAAATAAAAATTTGCTTGGTCAAAAGTATATTTATGGAAAGAAAATTCAAAAAGCCCTTTTGATTAATTTAACCTTTTTAAAACAAAATGCATTTGTAGTCTGAATGAAAAAATATCTTGTCACTAACAGAAACAATCACACTATGTTAGTAACCTTAAGCAATCTTTCCAATATAATGTAATGTTCATCAACATGCTATGTGCTGCTTTAGCCATTCTGATCATTTGCTATTCCTCTCACTCTGTCACCTTGGCTGGAGTGCAGTATCGTCATCCTAGTTCACTGCAACCTCAAATTCCTGGGCTCCAGCAATCCTCCTGCCTCAGCCTCCCAAGTAGCTGGGACTACAGACATGCACCACTACATATGGCTATTTTTTCTATTTTTTGTAGAAACAGGGGTCTTGATCTTGCTCAGGCTGATCTCAAACTCCTGAGCTCAAGAGATCCTCCTGCCTTGGCCTCCCAGAGTGCTAGGATTACAGGCGTGAGCCACCGTGCCTGGACAACATGCCCTTTGTTCTTAAATAACTGCAGACCTTTACAGATGCAGTTCCTCCTAATAGTCAAGGAACTGCATTCAGGTTGCTCTACTAGAGCATTGACTACCCTGTGAACCCCTCATTTAAGTCCACCTGTGATAGTCATTTGTTGTTCCCATATATAGTCAAATGTGCCAGTCTCTGTCTGAGGTTTTTTTAATTGAAAGTATGTGTTTCTATGACTTTCTTTTTCAATAGATTATGAGCAACTTCAGGGTAAGGTCTAGTCTTATTCATTTTTTATTCCCAGTGCTTGGTGGAATGCATGATAGCTACTTAGGCATTCTAGAGATATTCATTAAAATAATGACCTGAGTACATCTTGACAAGAAGATAAAGAAAAAAAAAATACAAAACAGGAGCACAGCTACCTTCAGCAAGTCCTTCCTGGAGCTTTCCAAGGCTCAGACAACTCTGGTAGCCTCAGTGTCACTGTAAGGGATGAGAAGACAGAATGGGCTTGGAGTTTTGACTGTTTCCTTTCTCCCTTTCACCACTGTGAATAGACCAAATGCATACATGGGCTCACCAAAGAGAAAACGACGTTGGGCCAAACTGCGGGTGGGCATAAGGAGGTGTGCTTAGATTTTGAAGAAAAGGGAAGAAGAAGCAGAATAGTGATTGAATGTGGATTTGATATTCTCAGTAACTGCTGTCTTCTCCTTCCATTAACAGCACTCTTCTTTGGGCAAGCCGGGGGAGAGAAATGACAGTATTATGATTATCTTAAGACAAATAAGTCCCAGATAAAGCAGAATCTAATTTATGTATTAATTCCCACTTGTAAACATTGAATATGTGTTGTAAGTGAAACACCATGTTAGCTGCTTTTATTTGTGGCTATGATTGATAGTTCTGCAACCCTTTTGCTCCACCTGCCTTGTGAGCAACAGTTTTGGAGACCTAGGAAGCCAAAGAAAGACAACTCTGCCTCACTTCTAAATATAATTGGAGCGGTCCAGTGAAACAGGATCCCGTAAAAAGAAGGGACCTTCCCTTTTTTGGAAGGAGGCAGAAAGCAACCCACTGGGGTGGGGGATGATTCAGAGGGATATCTCTACGTTTTTTGTCAAGTTTCACTACATGATTTCCAAACTCCTTCCAAATCCAGAGTCTGAGAACCGTTATAACTACTTATACAAAAAGCCTGTACCTGGAATCATCATCCCATTTACAAATACTTTTCATGTCTTACTGTTTTTCTCTCCAATTAAGAAATTAGCCACTCCCCATTATGGTACATTTGAAAGGACTCTCTAGATTAAATTTGGGAATAGAAATTATATATCGAAATTTGTTAATATATATATGTAAGCCTGAAAGACGGAACTATTGACTGGATATTGAAATTTTGCTTAAGTCCTTTTCTTATGTCAAGATTATTTTTCTGTGTTGGTGTCTGTCAGGGCAACTACGATTAAATATTTTGGCAATGAAATTCAACCAGCACATGTATCAAAAAACAATTTATGTGGCTTGAAAATGATATTAAAAATCTTTTATTTCAGTGATACCAAATATTTCTTTGAGGTTAACATCTCATGACAGGAAATGAACAAAGCATTAAAAAAATATGCAGCTAGATATCATATGAAAACTTAGTATATTTTCTTTTTTTTTTTTTGAGACAGAGTCTGGCTCTGTTGCCCAGGCTAGAGTGCTGTGGCGTCAGCCTAGCTCACAGCAACCTCAAACTCCTGGGCTTGAGCGATCCTCCTGCCTCAGCCTTCCGAGCAGCTGGGACTACAGGCATGCGCCACCATGCCCGGATAATTTTTTCTATATATATTTTTAGTTGTCCAGATAATTTCTTTGTATTTTTAGTAGAAAGAGGGGTCTTGCTCTTGCTCAGGCTGGTCTTGAACTCCTGAGCTCAAGTGATTCACCTGCCTGGGCCTCCCAGAGTGCTAAGATTACAGGCGTGAGCCACCGCGCCCGGCCATGGAAACTTAGTATATTTTCTTGTGAGAAAACTTCCTTATGCAGATACTTATTTTAAACTTCTCGGTAAATAAAAAGTGTTACATACAATTAAATAAGAATACTTACAGAGAAGGCATAGAAAACAAATGATGGTTAAAATATAATTTATTTTGAATTGAAATTGTTTTTATATCTTGTGAGTATTTTTAAATTCTGAATTTTCAAGTTTAGATACGATCAAAATCTCTATATTTAAAGAAGTAACAAGCTACTTAATACATTGTGTAATGTGAGTGAGAAAATTTGCTTTTACAATGAGGGCGCTGTGTCACTAAGGCAGAGGCCGTGATCCTAGGTGGAAGGCAAGGAAATAAATCCATTTCAAGTCCAGTAGCAATACACTCCACTCTATCAAACATAGCCAACAGTCTCAGCAACCCATCCCTACAATTCAATAAGGCAATCAAAAGTGCATTTTGCACTGAACGATAGTAAGAGGTTCAGATATAAATTTCTACTTTCATAGTACTCCTTGATTTATGTATTTAGTTAGTTTGCTATTTAATTAATAGGTTAGTAAAACAGACCTTGTTGCAAATGAGATATGATGGTGCTTATATGAAGAATAATTGGAACTTGAATATACTTAGTTCGTCATAGCCCGTTTTCCCTTCTTTTTCAAAAAAAGGACAAATAATATTACCAAATGAATGCAAGTCTAAGTATTTAGGAAAGAATGTGAAAAAGCTTAAAAATATTATTTAGATACTATTCTACTTATTTTCTTCACTAAAATTGTAATTCAGTCTAAAGTAATTTTTAAAACTATAAAGGAAATATATGTGATTATGTAAATATACCCATGTATTTTCAAAAACATAATTTAATGTTCCCAACCTCATTCCTCCCAGAGAAGTCATCAGTTGCAATCTGTAAGGGCTACTGGTCAGACTTCGTATGGTATCCTCTCTGAATATGTGCCACAGATGTCTAGTGTGGTAGGGCAGGAGAAACAGAAAAACCGTCATCTTCCTTGTGGCCAACGGTACCATCCTAGGCAAGCTGTCGCAGGTCCCACGAGATGGACCACAGACCTCTGATCTGTTCACATCCTACTTAGGGGACAAACTATATACAGTGGCAGAGAAAAGATATTTATTTTCAGTCCTGGATAGAAGTTGTCTTTAACACTTTTCAGGTGTTGCCAAACCTAAGACCCTATGAAAATGCTGGAGGAGAACTAACATAGTTACAAAGTGCAGTGGACTCACTGTCCTGTAGATAATGTTGGATTCAGGTAATGCTGCCGTCTCCAACCCCCAGGCGGTACCCATCGGTACCGACAGTGGTCTGTTATAAACCAGGTGCACAGCAGAAGGTGAGCAGCAAGTGAGCTAGTGAAGCTTCATCTGTATTTACAGCCACTCCCCATCGTTAGCATTATTGTATAATCTCCATCTCCTGTGAGATCAGCAGTAGCATTAAATTCTCACAGGAGTGAGAACCCTACTGTAAATTGCACGCATATGAGGGATCTAGGTTGTATGCTCCTTATAAGAATCTAATGCCTAATGATCTGAGGTGGAGCTGAGGTGGTGATGCTAGTGCTAGGGAGGGGCTGCAAATACAAATTATCAGAAGCAGAGGTTTGACTGCACAATAAATGTAATGCTCTTGAATTATTCCCAAACCATCCACTATCCCTATCCATAAAAAAATTGTCTTCCATGAAACCAGGCCCTGGTGCCAAAAACGTTGGGGGCTGCTAAGCTAATGGATTCTTCACGATTTCTCGTTTGAATTCTTATGCTAAAAATCTGAATGCTTCTGGGGGCCAGGCACCTCTCTTAAACAGGTGAATCCAGACGGACAGATGAGGGGAGCGAGCACCGCTGACAGGGGTGAGGTGGAGAATTCGACATTATCTTTAAAAAAAAACACAGCCATTCAGCCACTACTCCACTCCATTCCATCAGTCTGACTCTTGCAGTCCTTCTGACTTTTTAAGAGAGTCTAGAAATCCATATTTTGATGCAAAATCTAAGTTTGAGATGTCAACCAATTCAATAATCATTTCAAAAATCTGTAGGATTTTTTTTTTAGAACAAACAAAACATGTCCACAGGTTGCTTTTGGTTCATAAATACGTCCTTTTGCTGGAAATTCTGAGAAAACCAAACCAGGCTTCAAAAAGTAAGATTTTGTGCCTACTATGTCTCCTGCTATTACAGGTACCACATAATAATAATTGGCTGTGTAAAATAGGTAGACTTAGCTGACGAAGCACCTTTAACTTCAGCTGGAATACTGTGAGGTTTGCCAGGACATGCTCTAGTAATATTCTGTTATATTTCTGGACAATATCTGATAAAAAATTTCAGATAGAGTTACCAATATTTAAAAAACTTATTTTTATCTTTCCATTCTTTCTGTTATGGAATAGAATTTGTTAGTTTAAATAGTCTATTTACCAATCTGGAAATAAAATCTTTAATTTTAATTTATCACAAAAAATATGCGAAGAGCTAAATTATTTATTTTTACTATCTGAGAAAAGAGAACGTTAACATTAACATAAATATGAACAACTAATATTTGTTAATTGAGCACTTACAATTATGGGCAAGTGGTTTTTAAGTGCTTTATACGTGGTATTTCACTTAATATCCACAATTATCTTAAGATATAGAAATTATTTTTAGCCTCAATTTATAGATGAGATTATTGAAGACTAGAAAATGCAAGCCATTTGCATGGTCACACAGCTTGCAAGTAGAATTTAAACCAAGGCAGATTAGTTCCAGAATCTGGGCTTTTAAACAACGTGTTCTACCACTGCTACTATTACTACCTATACTTATATTGAGCCCTTTGATAAGCCAGATACTTTCATCACCTCAATAGCCCATGAAGAATATGTTTTCATTCTCACTTATAGATGAAGAAAGTGAGGCTCCAGGAAGGTAAATAATTTGCCCTTGTCTGAAGACTGGGAAGATGGGTCCCAGTCCTGGATCTGACACCCAAAGCCAAGCATATTTCAGCGCATGACAATGCTACCCTAATGTAATAATTTCAAAGCTATTCTTCTTAAATAGAACTTAAACCACTTCTGTTTCAATTAAAACTAATATCCTTTGCATTCATATTCAATGTTGATACAGGCTAATTATACAAAATACTGCTAATGAATTAAGTTCTTTTAAAGCTCTTAAAAGCTCTTTAAGATTTTAACTTAATTTCAAGATAAATAATCGCTTTTCCTTTAATTCCAATTATTCTTCTTCATATGCAATGGCAATGCTTTTTATTTGTGCTAAAATGTTCATTTGTTATGTTTTAAAGGGTTTAAAACTATGTATCTTTTTTTCCTACTTAATCATTGGATTCCATTTGAGAATATAAGTAAGGTTTTATGAAAAAGGATGATCACTTAATTCTGAATTTCCTTTCAGAATGGAAAGAACAAAACATTTTCACTGCCTTTCCATGATGCTGACATCTAGCTTAATTTTTGTGCTATTCTGAATTTTTAAAGTTATATTTTTATAAACATTTTATTTAATGATTAACATTATTGTATTACTGCTTAGAATATTGCATCACAAGGAAATTACAATTAACACATGAAATTTCTTTTATTATCAGATTTTATATTATTTTGAAGACCATTACCTTTCTCTCAATTACACACATTAAAATTACATAAATAACCATATTTTAATGTACCTAGTAAATGAAGTTTGACTATATATTTATATAAAATATTAGAAATGTTAGCAGTTTTAGAGAAGGATTTAAACTATAATAACAATACTTTTCTACTTTATTAATTGGCTTCTAGTCAATTGTATCAGAATTACTTTTAAGCACAACTATAATTTCTCAATTTGAATAAACATTTTATAAGAATTTAGGAGATTTAAATATGCTATGCTTTTACTATAGACATCTCAACATATATGCCTGAAAAGATTTATAATTAAAATTGAACCGCGAACAACCAAAAGTAAGAATACAGGGCTGTGGGAAAATTTGAGAAATCAGACTCTAAGACTCATGACTTAAAAGCTCAACTTTTCTTCCCCACACCCCATAATGTTGACCTTGGTCTGGTCTATTCCTCTCTGATTGTTTGAATTGCATTCTCCTTCACGGATGATGGTTCCTTATTAAATTATTTATTGATGCGGCTGACACTAGTTGAATGGATTCATTAAATTTCACAAGTTGTTAGAGCCTAGTTCACTGGAAAGAAAAACCCCTCTTTAGACTCTTTAAAGGACAAAAAGCGTCATGTTTTTTGAGCTCTTTTAAAGCATTTAATAAAGCATGAAAAGATATGACATCAATCCTACTAAAACACAAGGGAAAATGAATGATGTTACTGTAAATCTTTACATCAATCACACCCAATACTTTGGAAAACAATATAGTTTTGTTTGCATTTCAGAAGTGACAAACAACTCTTGTGACTGGCTTAACATAGTCACTTTCTATTAGTCAAGACCAGAGGCAAGTCAGAATTAAAATGTGGCCCTGTGTTGCTAGGCAGCTGAGTTGTCTTGACATGGTGGTTAGTTTCCTTTTCACTGAATGACAACAGTGAAATGAAAGAAGTTTTGAAAAACTTGATAATGGTTTTCAAAGGAGAAGGATAATTGGTGGTGCTCGCTTGTGCAGCGCTGTGTGGAAACTTTCAGGCGGCCGTGAGAGAGGACTGTCACTAAAAATTTAAACTCTTGTACACAAACTTGACCTAGAGTCTTCTCCAGGTTTTGGCGGTTCATTTTCAGAACACCCCTCTGGGACCAAGTGGTGTAGGATGAAAGCATAAAGACAGATGGGTAAAGCCCCAAAGGAAGAAAGGAATCAATAGTTGTGATTTAATCCATTGGTGAAAGGGAGGAATTAAGTAAAATCTTAAAAATGAGGAATGTGTAAAAGATCTTTAGATATCACCTATAACAAAAATGTTTTAATTGCATGGTGAGATGCAATCGAGCAGACGCTTGCATCAAAGGCAGGAAATAAAGAAAGGTACAAAATCTTTGATTTACTATGTCAGAAATAAAACAATTGCCCTGATATTATTTTTAAAATTATTCTGTAGGTGATAGGTAATTTAAGTCAAAAAAATATCTCCAACATAATTCCCAAAGCATGTAAAATAATGACAACTTAAGCATTCATTGTCTGTGGCAATAATCAGAGCATATATTTAACAAAACAAACAAAAATCCCCAAGCAAACAAAAAACACACACAGAAAATACATGTTGCTTGCTATTTTATCCAATATTACCAAATGTGAGAACATTTTGTTTAACTATCTTTGCCATAAATTTACCCAGAATTTTAAAAACTGAGCAAAATGGACTCATATTGAAAGAAGGGACCAATTAGTGTTGGATTAACATTCATGGTTATTTACAGTTGTTTTTGTACTTGTTCTTGTGCTCTGACTTCCTAAAATTTCACAACCCAAAGATTTAGAAAAATGGGGTTGTTTAGACGCAAAGTGCAATGAAGTGGCTGTGACCATTGTGTAGACACCACCTCTCTCATTATACCCTCTCAATCAACACTCAGTACACAGGAAACCGCAATAAAGCCCATCTGCCACGGTTAATCTGCAGGCAAACCCACACCCATGTCCATGCCCGTTACTCTCCAGCCTTATTATTCTCAGATCCAAAGCTTCATAAGGGATCAGCCAAAGTCCATTAAAGTAAATAATAGCTAGAAATGACAGGCTTAGCAAGGATTGGAAGGAAGTTGAAGACCAATCTGAGCTCTGAGCTCTGATTAATAGAGAAAAGCATTAGGAGAAAAGGGGAGAAAAATGACCTCAGCCTGCTCCAAAGAATTCCTGAACCTTCGTTGTTAGGGCAAGTGCTACCATCTGAGACGTTAGTGATCCTTGAATTTCCTTCACTTTGATGCAGCTCAAATGGGAAAATTTTGAAGGTTCAGCAAGGCCCCAGACCTCAGCTGGAAAGCTGTCTGGAGTCAACCCTGTCAAAATTCTCTTGTGTAAGAGAAAGCCTTTATTAGCTAGATTGCAACAACAACAATAACAACATCCACAAATGCCCTACACAGCTTCATAAGGAGGGGCCTCTGCTAGAGACTGCAGACGCAGTTATTATTTCCTTCCCCATAGTCATTTTTAAAAGTCTCCAAACAGATGTAGTAAAATAAAACAATAGTTATTCTTAAAATGAATGTTTTTTAGGAACTAGCTGGATTTAGCCTGCTGGTAGGAAAGTACATGTGTATTTGTGTGTTTGGGGGGAGGGTATTCAAATATTTATTCAGTTTCATCTTGAAATATGACGTTTATTTTCATTTCACAACACAAAAAATCCTTCTTGAGCAGATCAAGGTTTGTTAAGCCAAGACAGAATCACAAAATGTTTTAGTTATTTCAACTGCATGTTTTATATAAATTGAGCAGGAGAAAAAAATCCCAAATTGGTTGCAGAAAGAGTTTTCTCTCCCTAACATATTAAAAATTATTTTTATGGCTTCTGTTTGATAAATTTCTTAATGAGAGGGGCACAGGCTATGCCATCTCCCAGGCTTCCCGCCCCACAGAAGAGTACTTGGTCTTCAAATGAGACAGTTTTCAATTTTGGTTCAGCTCTTAACAGTGCTTTGAAAAAGTCTATACCTGGTAGACCGATTTGTGATTAGAAAGAACCCTTTTCATATCTTCTCTGTAATAAAAAATGATTTTCCTTGTATAAAATATCATATTCTTTATGAAATTTGGATTGAAATGAGAGTAGTAGAGAGAGCTCTGAATCTGTGAATGCTCTTTAAAGTAAGAGTTAAAAAATAACAAAGCAGTCCCTGCTTGTCAGAAATCCCAGTCTGAGGGAAGAGAAAGCATTTGGCAGAGGCAAGTAGTATTGGGGAAGCCCTAGTGATTTCTTGGAAGATAGTAATGATCCTGATGAGGGCTTGATGTCAAGGAGGCTCACCTTGGAATGTGTTCCTTGTTCAAGTTTATATCGTAGCATGCAATTTTCATAAATAAAGTGAAGAGGCAATGTAAAGAACTGCGGTTAAAATGATGGTGTTTCACAGATATTGCTGATAACTTGGTTAATGCACTCTTGATGCGCACATGGTACAATTTTCATATTTTAATCTTAAGTAGAACAAGAAATGACAATTATGAAGAGACAAAATAGATACCACCAACAGCTGTAATTGCTATCTAGGCTGTTCAAAGATGGGCAAAAGACCCAGTAAATCAATATTAAGTTCTCCACAAATGCAGGTATCACAACAAGGACATCATATAACATCATTATAAGCAAATTCTAATACAATTTGGACAGTCACAAAGAACATAAGATGAACACAGGGAATGGGAGGATAACTTGTCCTCTATAACTTCAGCTGGTATCTTAGAAGAAAAAAAAATACTGGGAATCATGGCTATGTATTTAGTTAAGAATGTAAACTGTGCTGATTTTAATAAATGAATATGATTTTCTTTTTCCTAATTTAAAATATTAAGATCCTAAAGGGTTAAATGGTTCTGCCACATACAATTATGATAAGTTAAAATTTAACAATTTTAATACACTAAGACTTAGATGAAATGCTTTTGTATGTAATATTACATTCCAGGCATATATTATGGGATTAAAGAGTACCTAATTAAACTGGTGAGTTAATAAACCAACTAAACTTTTTAAAAAACTATTAAAGATTAAAGGCATGGTATAAATTTAATTAAAAGAATGAAAATTGAAACTGTTCATTGCAAACGTTAGGGATGAGAAATGAAGTGGGAAAAAAGGCAAATAGATGAGAAAGTAAATTAGAGTTTTAAGGAAAAGATATAACAAAAATAACAAATACGTAAAAGTAGTTTGGCTATAACACTAAAATTGCATTTTTACATTTGAGATTCTAGTTTTAGAGTGCAATGATTTAAATGCCCCAGAGAAAGTAGATCTGATTTTATACACATCTTCCTGGGGCTGTTAGTTTTCTTTATGAAAAATGAAACAACATATAACATAACAAAAGTTTTTATAAATTCTTATTGATCTTTTGTACTTATTCATATTATTTTATATATTTATAAAAATTAAAGAAGCATTTCATATTTCAGTCTAGGATTTTAAATTTTTAAGTGAAATAAAATATTTAAAATCTATTTATTCCCTTTTCTTCTTCTTCATCCTTATAATTGAGGATCGTTTTGAATTCCCAGGCTCTTCCACCACTAAACAGATATGCAATAGAAAAGAAACACTTTCCATCATAATTTTGTAGTTTGCATTAAAATGCTCTAAATATGGAACTAAATTTGAATCATTTCGAGCATTATTTGGTACTAGAATATAATATATTCATTGAAAGACTATCAGTTAGCATCAAATTTTGTGTGTGAGATAACAAAAACAACAAAAATCAACAACACATTGATTGCTTGCTATTGGGCTTTTCACTTCCACAAAATTTTATCTCTCTTGAACATTGCCTTTATGTCAGCATTAGATGGTAAACATTCCTAAGTTACTTTTCTATTTATATAAATTTAAAAAATTAAATGTCCATGTAACATAGTTTGTGCACATACAATGTTTCTAAGTAGTTGTGTGCATGTTATTATGCACATTATGGCATATCCTGACCCATATGCATTATCTTAAATAATATACATAAATAATCAATTGGATTTTGTGGCCTTGAAATACACATTTTTTAGTCACTAAAGGCCACTGAAATTTTAATTTCATTCATGCAAAATAAAAGTTTTAATAATAAATCCACTGTGTACAAAAGTGGTATTCTTATTCCAGATTCTCTCCATTAACCTGCATAATAGAAGTGACTTGTTATAAATTTAAATATAAAAAATTCTCTTCGGATACATTGTATTGTCATCAGCACTTAAAATTGCATTATTTTCTGTTCTTGATATCAGAGCAGAATAGTTAAAATGAAAAATGCTTTTCTTACCCTTTTACTGAAGGCTCACAAACAGAAAGCTATTACTTACTCTCTACAATAATAATTATCTTCAGATTCTCCATGTAAGAATGAATTAAGGCCTTTGCACTAACCACAAGGTGTCTCCAATCTTTAAATTCTCTACATTCCCTCTCCAGTGTATTCCCATATTTCAATAGAATGAATCTATACAATCGCATTGTTACATGTGGAAACTTCAGAAACACTTCTTCAGATGTAAACTGAAAGTGTATACTTTAGAAGGGACTTTATCAAGCTTAAATATATATGTAACATTATGTATAAGTCATAGTTATATATAGATATTATGTAATTATATACCACATTATACTTATAGTATGCTGAATAAGAATTTACCAATTATTTTGGAACTTGGTCTTGTAAAAACAAATAGTGATGCAATACCAAAAAAGAAAAAAAGATTTAACATCAAACCACATTTTAGTTTGTTTATCCACAACAGAGATTTAATTTTTAAATAATTCTATCAGCCAGTCACAACCAGCTATTCCAAGAAAATAAAAATTTCATAGTGGACTACACACATCTGCAAATATCCACAAATGCAATGGAAATCCTAGTTTTTACAGACCAAAGCAATTGGTGAAAAGTAAATACCAGAGCTCTTCTTATTATAAAGTATGAATATACAACTAAGAATAAATCTCATTTGAAAGAATTCCAACTATAGAACATCTAATTCAAGGCCACGTATGGCTTATCTCTATACACAGAGAGAGAAATGTGTGTGTGTGTGTGTGTGTGTGTGTGTGTGTGTGTATGTGTGTGTGTATGTGTTTAATGGGATGCTGTTTATCCCACTGTATCTTACCACTCTGTCTCTTTGGATAACAATCACAGGACCCAGATGCTAAGGGTAAGTGATATTTTCCCACAAGCGGCTTCTGGCTCCTTGGCAGACGTGGTAGGCAGTTGTGTTGGCAGCCGCAGTGCTGCCTCTGGCTCTCTTGTGTGGCTTTGCTGTTGAGGGGATGTTTGGCCTGCCCTGTCCTCCTGGATACCATTTCCCTCCGACAGCCCTTGGGTTTTGTGAAGCTTTATTCTGTACAAATCCCTTGTGCAGTCTCTGGATGAACTCTCTAAAGGCAAAATACAGTCTTTCTTTATGGTTGTGTTTAACGATCAGTTGAGTTGCTAGTTCAGGTACTCAGGAAAGCCAAAACCAAAACCAAAACTTTTCCAATCTTTGTGGCTATTTTGTTTTCATTTCTGTTCTTATTTTCACCATGAGCACATTGTATCACAACTTAATTGCCAGGGTGCTGGCCAAATGATTTTGTATAAATGTTGTGTTTTGTGAGTTTTATGTTGTGATTTTTTTAAAGGCCTTTGTTTCCCCATATTCATTACCATAAACAATTTTTGAAGATTTTTCTCAGATCATAAATAACAACACATAAACTTTTTCTTGCAAAAAATAGCAGGAAGAAATTTCATGATTTTATGAAATGCAATTGGCTGATGAACTATTTAATGTAATAAAAAGTATGCTTCTGAAATTGATACAGAAGTAATACTTCATTCCTTGCATGCTTGTAATCTGGATGACATTTTGAAGCATGTGCTCAAGTTGTACAAACAAAAGCACACAGCAGAGCCAAAGATGGTTTCAAAGACATCAATATAACTGTCTACCGAATAATTTGTGACATTTTCACACGTTTCCACACAGTGATATCACAAAGTAGTCATAAATATGTATCATGAACTAAATGATTCACTGGCTTACCATATGCCTGACCACAATCCCTAAAGCAAAACAATATTTTTGGGGACTGATAGCAGTATTTTCTTTGTAAAGTGAAATATCTATACAAACACAGAGTTTTTTGAAAAAAAAAAATATTGGGCACATTTTTCATCAAAATTTCACTCCAATTAAACCTGGGTTGAAATTGATTTCTTTCTATTCTGCAATTTTTATCTCATGTGACTGCAAAACTCCAAAATTTTTGATTTGCGTTTTATAATTTAACAAGTGAATTACTCACCAGTCCAAAAAAGACTACACAGGTGTTATTTTGGCCATCAGATGATTATCTAAATTAGTTTCTTATTAAAGTCTTAATGTGCTTTATGAAGAACTGGAAATTCTCTGATGTGTAATGTGTTAATATTATAAATTTAGGAACATGCAATTTAGAGAGAGGTTCACTGAAGCCTCCAAGAGAAATGTAGATCATACCTCTTCTTATAGCTGTGATTCTGTTTTGCAAACATTGTTTTTAATGTTGAATTCTCTCTGATGCAGAGTATGTTATTGTGTCAATGTTCTGCAAACAATGTGCTTCTAGCTCAGTTGAGAAATTATCACATTCCAATGTGATTCCAATGTTCTATGATATGTGATAAATCTGTGTTCAGAAACAGCATTTCTAGTTAAAGTAGCATACAACCTCAAAGATTGTTGACAATTGGGTGGCTATGCAGTGTATATTCTTCTTTTTGTTCCTGGATCAACTTTGTTCTTTCTTAAATATAAAACATTTGATGAACATGGAAACTTGAGAAATGTTCAGTACTTTTCTTAAGCATTTTGACCATTCATCATATTCTAGTTCTAAATGTGAAATGTGGCACTTTAAGAAAGACTATTGCTGAATTTTGGCTTCTTATTTTTTATGCTATGTAAGAGCTCAAAAGTTTGTAACTACATATTCTATATACTACTTGGTGTTAATTTAGAACACATTCTCTGCTGGTAAGTTTTTTCTTTTTCATAATTAAATCTTTGCATTATACTGTTTGTGTTTTTTCACTAACTTATGAGATTTTGATAATGTAGAGTTCTATGTTTAAAATATCTGCAAAATAATTGTAAATAAGATATATTTATACCAACAAAGTCCCTGGTAACATTCTCCAAAACAATAAGCAGAAAGAAAACTAAAACTATTTTTTGTTCTCTTTCTACCAGTAGGTGTCACTATTGGGACTACAAGGTAGTGATCTCAAGACATCTAACAGAATTTGCTTTTAAGACCCTGAATTACCTATATGAATCAGAAGGTAATTTACTGAGCCATGCTAACCAAACCACCCAATGAAAAATTCCTCGACTAAAATTTATATCAAATAAACATGAATACATTTGAAATATGAAATGACCCTACTGAAAATATGCTGACAAGGAATCTAAGATAAAATGATAATAGCCATTCCAACAAAAAAAACAGCTAATGGAACTTTTGAAAGATACAAGAGATTAAAGGCAATTTGAATAGTATTTTATTATTATCATATTTCAAATAATATTGAATACAAAAATATAAATGTTGAAAAGAGAAGTGTTAAAGTTTTGCCTTTTGAAAATTTTTGACATTAAAAGTAGCCTCACCCTAATATTTCACTCCTGAACAAAGACACTTGTGGAGTCAGGCATTTTTTCAAAGAGAAAAAAAATTCCTGAGCTTCCCTATGCAGAAATAGATAATAAATATCCTCATCCTAGGGAATATTAAATAATTTTCAACTTCTGGAGGAAAAATAAAATCTTTTTTTCCCCAAAAGTTACTTCAAAAAGCAATAAGGCTATTTTGGGTCTACTTTGATGAAAACACAGTGCAATGGTATTTTCATGTGAAATCTCACTTGAGAAAACTATATTTAGTCCACATTTCTTCATTATAACTAGAAAATCTTGGCAGTTTATTTTTGCTTTTCAATTAATCAAAAATATTTTATGGATATTTTAGTTTTATCTAAAGATTTTTTTTCAGTTTTTTGTGAGTTGAGGGAAATATATGGGGATGTGTATGAACAGTGTGACTCCCTCAGGCACAACATCAAGAAATACAATTTTTATTAAAATGGTTTTAAATCTTAAACTTGAATGGGAGTCTTATGTACAAAGAAAAAAATAATTCCCTGCTATTTCCTTCTTGAATAATCTTAAAATATCTCAAAATATCTGAGCAGCTCATATATCAGAGCTTTCAGGTACTTTTATTACCTGAGAAAAAGCAAGTAAGACATGACAACTTCACAGTGCCATCATTTGATGTGTTGTACAGTGTGCTCACTGGTGATCTGTACGGTGCACAACTTTCCAGTAAAAGCAGAAAGTTGTTCTCCCGCTTGCTTTTGCAGAGCAGTTCCACACAGACAACTGCACGGAGAGAGACTCACCAGTAGAGGCCTCTCTAGATTTGCCTTCTGATTAAGAACTCAGAATGTGCCTTGAATCCGCTGCAGTTAGCAAAACTACTTGAAAAGATTCTTGTTGCATAGGGAAAAAGATCACTCTTTAATGCCCTTTTAAGTTCCACGATGTTGATTAATGTTGCCCTTTACATTAATGATGTTTCAAGTAAAAGAAAACAAATTTAAAATGGATAAATTCTATTGAGGATGCATTAATTAGACAGAGACTTTGCCATATGCTGTGGCTGGAGGGCTTGCTGGCCTTTCTCTTGTAGTTACCTGTGTAAAATCCACCCTATCCTCTACATGAATGCCCAAGCTGAATAGCCATTTGAATGAAGGCTTTAGTTTGATTCGCCATACAAGGGGTACTGTGTCACTGTGTTTTCTTTCTAGGAGTCACTAAGTGATTTCTATATCTGTTGTCATGGTGATATAGCAAAGCAGGGGAAAATGGGGGCGACTTCAGGCTTTCTCCTCACCCTCTGCACTAAGATGTTGTTAGCAAGCCTATAAAACATTGGGCTTTATCTGGGCCTTCTTTTTGTTCTCTGATTGTCAATAAAACTCATTTTAAGGGTAACAAGGACATCTAAATGTCATCTGTCACAGTGTTAGAGAGATTAAGTTTGTTTAGGGACTTGTGCTGGACAAAGGCCACTATTTGTTCCGCAGATACAAAGCAGTGTTGGCTATCACCACTCTTGATTTAGAAGGAGGCCCAGAGACCATGAAGGAAATATCATCTCAGTTGCAGGTGTCTTGACATGACAGCATTAAAACGACAGAAAAATAATTATGGTTTTGAATGAGAATCTACAGTTCTGTTTCCCACACCCCTTTGTAGATGTCCCAAACCTAAAGTCTTCTCCTAGACCAGTGAGAAGAAAACAGACATTGAGGGCCATAGGCCTGTTTAAAAACATGACATATACACGTGATGCTCTCTAAATAAATGATAAAAGAGGGGAAAGAGGTTTTGCAAGGGAAGTCCAACAATAATGTGTACTGCATTAATTCAGCATTTGCTCAATAATGAGGCTAAATGGAACATACAGATTAATGAAGACATTGGTGTTATTAAAATCAAATCCTGTGGTTCATATGCTTTTCTTAATAATGAACATTGTGGCTATTGGAGAGGAAGAACAGGATTTTTTTCTATTAATTTGGCACACATCCCAGATCTCATTCAACCAGAACCTATCCCCTGCAAAATGTAGCCCGTGGCCTTTATGTGTCTTAGTATTTCTATTTTATATCTGTTAATTTGAGGGAAAGAATATTTCTCCTTCATAAAAAGATTTTAAAAAGTGAACCTGGAACCTAAGTGAGAATTAAACAACATTAAGACGAGGCTGTTTCTTCTAACATGGAGGGTGATTGGGAAATATCTAAAATTACATGCATGTGATCGGATGGCTACATCACCTCTGCCTGGACTATGTAAATTGATGCAGTTATCTTGGGGATTTTTGAGTCTGGGCACATCAATGCATCTCAAATTCTATTGTATAGAAAATATTCATGGTAGACAGGGCCATGATGTTAAAATTTAGAAGAACTGTTCTAAATGTTGGGCAATGGGAGATTCTTTATTTACAATTTATTATGTCTCAATAATTTGGATATTTGTGAAATATGAAGAAAAGCAGAAAAATAGGACTCTATAATACCCCTATGAGCACAACCCCACATATAACACACATGTGTGTGCCCAAACATATCACCTGGACCAGAGTTCACATTAGAAATGACAATGATAAACTCTCTCGTGACTTTGTCTCTATGGAGGAGGAATACATACCTATTCCCTGCTTCCTACCATATATATATATACACTCACACACACATATATATACCACACATATATATAGTAAACTTGGATGTCCTAAATTTGTTCTCTCTCAAGGCAGCTTAAAATTTTTATTTTAATCATACTGAAAGAGATCTGAATGTATAGCCATAAATGCTTTATATTTCAGTTGTTGGACAGATTCCATTTTAGTTGTAAATTTGAAAGTTAATGATGAAGAAGCTAAACTTATAAAGACCAACGCTAATATCCACAACTGGATCTTATAAAAAAAAACTTGGAATTTGCACGATCACATAGTTGTAAATATGCCTGTACCATTAAATATGTGCAACTACTAAAAACAAACAAACAAAAAACGCTAAGGCTGTATTCCCTTTTTAAAAAATTCCTGGAGCAAATTACTGCCAAGCTCAATGCGATTTTTTTTTTTTAAATAGAAAGACTTATTTTACACGAACTAATGAAAGCAAATACAGTATTGAGATACCGTAACATCAATATTATGGGCCTAGATGACTTTTGTTTAGTATCTTAATAGCTCGGTCATTTGTTATTCATTCAGCCACACACAGGACACCAGGGTGTTATGAAGGACAATACTCTCGGGGCATTTTGAGTTCAATTTGTGTTTCTCTACTTATGCAGAACATGTGTTGGCATCAGCTATGGTTACAACAGGGAATCACAATATACAATGAAGTTTTACCACGTTGCTCTGAGATTGTTTTTCAAAACACAATCGTCAAAAGAGCTGAAGTACGGTTCTGGTGCTCTATTATTAAACTTACTAGATATGCTTCCTTCCTGTTTTTAAATCTCCTATTTCTTTTAGTTTTTCAGATAAAGTGTTATATGAAAGAATAAAAGAAAACCCCTAGCAAAAAGGACATTAAGCTAGAAAATAGGCCAACAAAAAGGAATATCTTTCATTTACACTTATATCTAAAACAGGGTGACTGAGAAAATAGATTGGATAAGTCCATCAATTCCAGAGGTACACAACACACACACACACACACACACACACACAAGCACGTGCGCACACATGCACTTTTATATACATAAAGCCTTACTACTTTGTCTTCAAGAAAATATTCGTGTTTTCTTAGATGTTTTATAGCTTCACAGATTGAGTAATTCTAATGAGAAAAGTAAAAGGAAATGGTTACTACAGAGTGTCATTCTTTTTCTAAATTTCTTAAGATGAAAATGCTCTAAATGCCTTTAAGTAGCTATGCAATTTGAAAAAAATTATTTAATTCCTCTGGCTTCAGTTCCCTTTAAAGGAAAATATAGGGATGGGATTAGATAACCTCTGAAGCCTCTTCTACTTTAAAATACAGTTAATAAATTCATAATAAGGTTTTCAGGTTTTAAAAATGTCTAGTGTTTTGAAAGCAACTATTTTTATTAAGAAAAAATAACATAGATCTACAAGAGTTTCAAGGTAAGATTTACATGTGACAAATAATCTCTGTTTAAGATTTACTGTGCAAAATTAAGAATCCAGGGAGTTGTATTTTCTAAGTAGTATAGTCTTTTTATTTTTAAGAAATGAGTGGTAAAAAGTTCATCAAATTGGGACTAAGTTAATTCATCAAGGCTGTATATTATGCTGGATTTTTAACGAATCCCTTGCATTCAGGAAACAGTGAAACAACATATGAAATTCCAATAATGAAACAAATGTTTTGAAACAAAAAGACAATATCTTTGATAAGTAATACACTTACATGATATGTCTTGTCACTTGAACCAAATGAAACTGTTGAGAATATTTTCCTCCCTCCTACTCTTCCAATCTATTTCCAAATTTTTGAATCATGCTTTGTATTCTTATTTAAAGCAATCATACAATATCTGAATTTATCATAAGATAGCTGACTCTAGTGGATAATTCTACATGGTAAAATTTCCTTTCCACCTTATGGAATATAATATTTCTTTATCAAATGTGGTCATCTTCAATTATATCTACAAATGACAGTATGAACAAAGAAGTCTAACATTGTCTTCTCAGGAACATTTTCAACCAGATAAATACTCTGTGTACAAAAAACATCTTAATAATAATATTGGATTGATGTTATTGTATACATTTTTTCCATCTCTTTTGCTTATTTACTTTATTCACTAAAGACTTCAAATATTTTCATTCCAATTTGTGAATATAAAATTATATATTTGTACAAATTCTATTTTATTAATTTTCTAATTTAAATTCAAATACACACTTCAATAGAATCAGTTTTTTAAAAGTTAATAATATCCTCTTTTTATTAATAATAATAACTGTGCCATATGGAAAAAAAATCCTATAATGTTTATCAAAGTATAGAGAGAATCAGTCCGATGGTGCATGCCTTGGAAAGACGACACTCATTATATTATCTTATTAATTGTTGGTGCATAGTATTTTCATCAATACATTAGAAATATTGAAAAATTAAGTAGTAATTAAAATTCCTGATTAGCTAATCTTAATTTTTAAAATTAAAATTCTTTATTTTTTATGTTTTAAGTTGTACTAATAACTTACCATCATCAAATATATCAAAGTCACCATGTAAGAGAAAAAATAATAAAAAGATTATTTAGTTAAAGTAAAACATGAATCTCTATCATAGATTGCTATTTTTAATATAACCGAAGTCTTTAATTTTACAGAAAAAATATCTTTTGGACTTGTTCACTAAAAGATACATAAATTAAAAATCTGGAAGAAGATGATGTACCTTAACAGTGGTTTAATCATAGCATTGACGATTTAAAAAATGGTTTTAGATCAAAAAATTGTAACAATTATGAATTTGAAAATATTTATAAAATTAACTTTCCAATCAAATAAATACTTTTATTTCTGAATGTATTATCTCTGCCATTTTTAGACTTAATCATATTCTAAGTAAAATGTATGTCATGTAAACAAAAACAATTGAATGTTTAAAAATAATCAGAATTTCATTTTGACATGACAGCTACTCTCTTAACATACCTCAAGTTGAAATGTTTGAGTCCTCATGCAGTGTATTGCATGAAGCCTGGGCAAATGCGTGCTTTTTCCATTATCATTGTAGCATGCGAACAATAGATTTTTCAACCTGTGAAAAGAGCAAAAATTTATTAGTTATCTTTCCTTGAGCTTCAAGTATCAGTATTATTCATTTTTGTTACAAAATTGCAATACATGCTATAAAAGGACAGCTTGTTTCTCTTTTAATACTAATACGTTTCTGAACATTTTAAAGTTTTTAAAAATATCTTTCTAGATACAGTTTTTAGTACAATTTTGATTAAATGAAAACATTCATAGAGATTTCTCAGTTCATTTATAAGATTTTTCCTGTCAGTTCTGAAGAATAAAAAACATAGTTTTATATATATATATAATTTCCTGACACTTAACAATAAAACAATTCTTTGAAGTGTGGAAAAATCAAAATTGTATTATTTGAATTTCAACTGTAAAAATTATATGGAGTTAGTATTAATAATACAGATGATATTCAATAAGCCAAATGTATCTCCCACAAGATAACTATTCTATTGCTTTCAACACTGCCTAACATTGGGTGAAAAATTAATTCGGGTATTATTTAAGTTATCTTTAAATAGAAATTTTTCTACTAATGCAACTCAGTATAAGAATAGAGTGAAATACTTCAGAAATGTGGTAACAACAAAAAAATAAATATCAGTTTTCAGAAAATATTTGAATATGGCTCATTCATACATGAGTTTATATGTAATTTAGAAAATAATATGTTAATCTGAAATAGCAACATCTTCATTGGATAGTAGCCATTTTGGAAACTCTAAAGACATCATCTTTACTTCTTCACTATTACTAGGCAGAGTTTCTTTTTTATTTTAATTCCCTTTCGCTTCCCCCCCCAGGCTAATTTAGTTTATGATATTTAATTCTCTGTTCTTCACTGCAGTTTATCACTCTTATTTCTCTAAGTGTTTCTCTTTTACCAAAACCTTGATGTCTTGTTAAGAACTATACTTCTTTAATAATAACTTTTAATAATATTACCAATCATTTCACATTTTAGTCTTTCTCATTATTTAGACTTGATATTTAATGGTACTTTCAATAGCTTAGAAAAGTCAGTTTATAAACAAATCTATTTTATATTTAAATAGTATCTTGCTTCCTGAAAATGTTTCCTAAAATAAGATTCAAACCTCTTACAATGAATTCATACTAACATTTGGCTTCCTCTTTTTCAAAAGATATATTTAAACTAGAAAATCCTAAAGAGAAGCATTTGTACTAACTGAGTGAAGGGTGAGGGGAAGCATTTTTTTACCAGCATTAGAAAGAAGCAAAAGGAATAAAAGAATTTACATCAAAGTTATAATATTTAAATGTAGATGAGAATTGTAATCAAAATAAAAATAGGCTCCCAAATCTGATATCAATAATACTGTAAAAGTTTTTCTTATGCATTTTTTGTCCACCTACTTTTTCTGTTTAAGTCATCTTTGAAGGTTATGTGAGTGAACAGTATGAGTAGAGTTCTGGCTTCAAAGTCAGAGAGGTCTGAGTTCAAATCCTGACTCTGGAAAAGGAAAATAAATTCTCAAAGATATATTTCATTCATCTAAAAAATGAGGATGAAGGTTACAAGTATTCTGTGACAATTAAGATAAGGCACATTAAGCATTTATCAGAAAACCTAACACTCAGGAAGAACTCAATAAAGTTGACCGTTAAGATGCTGTTAATATTTGCTAGCCCAAAAACTAATGGCTTACAGTTAAATAATAGAACATGTTGGTTGTAACACTTATGAGTGGTACTGGGTAATTCAATTAATTTCTCTGATTTTAAATTTCCACTTCTATGAAATATTCTGTATTTTTGAGTGGTCTGTGAGATAGATCTGTATTGTGCCAGAAAATGTTTACAACTATCTGATTTGCCAATTTTTGTGGCATAAATTCTTCCATCATGCCCAATTTCAAGCTACCAGTGCAGCTGGGAAGAGATGCACAGTTGCACATCATTATATTGTATAGTACAGTATTTCACATTGTCATATTATTTAAGTGATATTATTTTCACCATATAAGTTCAATTACTGTAAAAAACTTTGAAAGCACAAATATTACTAAAATATAGTAAAACAATTGAGAATTGCAGAGTTTTAAATATTTACCATCTGTGTTTTAGTATAATTTATTTCATGATAAGTTTTTATAATTTATACATTTTTTTAAATAATGATTGTGTTAATTCAGGAACATTCTTGATAATTTGTCAATTATCTTTTTTAGGCAAGAGAAGCCAACTCTAGTACACTAATGCATGAGGGATAAATTAATGTTTGTGAAAGACTTTATTTGATTTTTTTTTAAGAAAACACTCCGTAAGTTATAAAGCGTTTTATATTTATTTGTTATGAATAAATTTACCCAAGTTTCTTTGTACACAGTATAATGAATTATGGGTTTTGGCTGAGTCACATAGGGAAAGTAGCTGAGACTACCAATGCTAACAAACAAACAAACAAAAAAACCCCTAATAAACACAACTCAAACTGGAAAACATTTAAGTTTCAGTCAGTGAAATCAGTCAGAAAATGTTTAAGTGTCAATAAACTATGCTTGATATTGCCTTAATTAATAATTTTAACTATACCTTTGATGACTATATGAGATATGGACCAGTTGACTGAAAATATTGTTGTGTTTAATTTTAAAACAGCAGTAAAAACTCTTACAGCATTTAGATATCATTCTAAAGGAGCTATTTGGATATTTTTCTTCCTAGACTCATGCATTTTCCTAAGCTGTTTGATTTTTTAAAAATTAAGCATAGCATGATTCAAAATTGGGACCTTCGGGAATCATTGCCACTATAAGGAATTCTCTGAAAAATCAATTAAAACAAAATTAAGTATATTAAATGAAGTAACTCTCCTTCACTGAAACTTTCAAAATGCAAACATATTAAAACCATACCAACTTCTTCTATATTCAAAATGCATACAATTATTTTTCCCTAATTACTAAATATGTATTCTTTCAACTCATTCAACAAACTTTACTGAATATCTACTGTATTCCAGATACTTATGTTAGGTGATTTTTAATGTTATGCTGATTCTAAGCTTCTCCTTGTTAATATTTTACTTAAGCTATTTAAAGCTTTGTACATCTCCAGACAAACTTTATAAAAGAGATTACACTTATATTTTTACATTTCTTATGTCATTAATGATTTTATGTATATTTTATGCCCCTTTATTCACCTCCTAGTCTTTGATTTTCTAATAACTTTGTGCAAACACCACATTTCAAAATGATATAAATTTAATCAGCAATAGTCATACTTGGTTGAGTTATGCAACATAAAAAGGAGAGTAATGATTTAAATTTGTTGAGCTGGAAATTTTATCTATAAATTAGTAATTTTAAGAAAAAATTACTTTTGATATTCCCCAAATTAAAAAGAGTAGGTATTAATTAACTTTCATATTAGAATAAAAACAGCCTATTACTCACGCCTTAAATAGACATATATACACATATATATTATGATGTGTATTTGATTTACATTTGAAAGAGAAGTTAGGTCTATGATTTTCTCTCCAAATTCTGAAAATAAAATTTAAATACTTAAATAAATGACAATAGTCTGAATGGTTTAACAAGCCAACTCAATAAGAAAATAATATGATTACCCTTAGGTAAAAAGCTAAATTATCTTTCGAGGTGATTATCATGTACCATACAAATTACTAGTTTCTCTGGCTAATATAAATACAGCAATGCTTAACTAGATGTGAAAGAAAATGTGTATTATTATAATTTCTCATAAATATTTTTAAAGTTTCAAGTGCATAATAGTAATTGATATTAAGTGTTATATTTTTACTTTGATGAAATAGTCTTTGAAAACTATCTTGACAAACAAGCACTATGTTTGTACTCTTAGTATTATATAAACATTGCTCCATAGAGCAGATCCTTTATTTGTAGACTTTATTATGATAGAACAGAGTGGCTTACAGCGAGGGAATGTGTAAATAAATCACAGATTCTTAAAAAAATACAGACACCTTTAGAAAATTTCCACTGGCAATGGAACTTGTTTTGAACTATATTTTTATTTCAAAATAAATGTAACTTACTGAGATTCACATTCCTTAAAGTAACTGGGGAACAAGAAAGCAAAACAAAGAAGTGGGGCAAAGTCATAAATTGTAGTAGACCAAAAATGTAAAATCATTCTTAACCTGAAAGATTTAGTTTCACTTTAAAAATGGCAAAAATGGAAACCAGGTATGTTTTAAACACTTTTCTAATAATTTACAGTCTACTTTTTAAACAATGTTAATGTTTAAATTAATGTTTATCACTAAGGAAACAGCATGTACTGCACAATGTGAGGTGATTATTTATGCCAGCTACCAAAAAATGATGAATTAATGAAAATTCCAAAGATAGAAACAATTAAATGACCTATTGCCATTAAGAGTCATTATTGTCAGAAATGTAATATAGGTTTCATTCATGGAAGCAATGCTTGTGAATTCAGTATTTAGCCTATTATTTTAAATTTTGTAATGAATTATTTTGAATTCAGTATTTTGTAAGTTTCAGAAAACACTTATTTTCTATCAAATATGGGAATATGGAAAATACAGATATATATTATTGCAGGAGTCATGAAAACTTTGAAGCAATGGCAACAGCCTATTGGAAAAAAATGTTTAAAGTCCTAATTTTCACCTACTGTCTTTTCTAAAGAAATGGAATTTTTTTCAATCTTTTTTATTTTAATTTTTAGCATAAAATTAGCATTTATAACCACAATTGAAAATCTGAGTGTAGAGATCCAAAGAAAATCAACTCAGTATTGTGATATAAACTTCAAAATTATCATACCTGTTTAGGACATGTTTTGTCTTTTTTTTGGTTTTTTTTGGTCTCCTTAGTGAAAGGATGAACTGAATTTGTCCTGCTTTGTATGATTGATTTTTGAGAATAGTCCTTTACATAATAATAATGATTTCCCTTGGTATGGAATCTTGATGTAGCAAAAGCATCTTGAAATTAGGAAATTTGACATCACAAGCCTTTCTTTTATGTGCTTTATATTAAAAGGCTATATTATTAGTCACTATAAATGCACAAGACTCTTTAATGGTGCAACTAGAGGGTTTGTCTTTGGAGAGTCTATCATTAATGAAATTGAAAGGTGAAAAAACTGATGTTTACAATTTGATGGGTAGAGAAGATTATTTATGAATAATTTGCATTGTGATTTCAGACCAAAGTGTAATGCACAACTTCATTGTATTTGAAACTCAGCAAATCCCATGGTTAGCTGTGTCCTCAAAAGGAAACGATACATTTTCACTTCAAAGTATACACAGATACCAGAAGGTTACCAAATACAACAAAATTAGATTATTTAAAGTTATGATCCATGGAAATCTCTTTATAATTCAAATCTTCAATGAAGCATTAAGATCTGAATGTGACCATCTATACTGACTTGTCTTGAAGGATATGCAACTTTGAAAAATACTATGGGTATAATAGTGAGAAAAGCGTGTAATTAGAAGCTTTAGTAACCAAAATTTGAATCCTGTTTCTATAATTTATTAGCTTTATATCCCCAGTAAAAGTGAGTAATCAGTCTCATTTTACTGAACTGAAACAAAATAAGGATAATAATATTTACCTTAATGAGGGTTTGTGAAGATTAAGTGAGAAAACACATAAAATAGCTTGCACAATATCTGCCACAGATTGGGAGCTCAATATTACTCTTTCTGTTCATATTCCCTTCAAATGCAAAATTACATCTATTTTTGAACTTTGCCATCATCATCATATAACTGAAAATCTGAAGGAAAATTTTTCCCAAATCAATGGCTGTAATCTGTAGATTAATCTTGGTCTATTAGAATACTCTGGGCTAAGCACAGTGGCTCACACCTATAATTCTAGGACTTTGGGAAGCCCAGGCAGGAATATTGCTTGAGGCCAGAAGTTCCAGACCAATCTGGGCAATAGGGAGACACCACCTCTACCAAAAAAGGAAAAAAAAACCTCAGCCAGGTGGGGTGGCCCTTACCTGTAATCCCAGCTACTCAGAAGGTCAAGGCAGGAGGCTCTCTCGAGCTCAGGAGTTTTGAGGTTGCTGTGAGCCACGAGACGTCACCATACTCTAGCCTGGGCAACAGAGCAAAAACCTGTCTCAAAAAAAAGTGCTCTGAGGCTTCTTAAAGTTGGACTCTTATGTTATTAATATTTTTATTAGAACAACTTACATCCTACAATTTCACCCACAAATCATTTGCTAATGAGAAATACAATAAAATGTATGTTTCCTGGGAGGTAAAAAAAGAACTTTCAGAATGTTTCACAGAATATTATCATTGTTAAATTGGCTGCCCTGCCACTTACATGTTCCCCTCATGCAGTGATGGTATCACACCAAGCAGTTTTACGTTCTTCAAGGTATCTTTGCAAATACAAAGCAAAATTGGAAAACAGATTAGTGGAAGGGAGGAGCAAACACTATATAGGAACCAGAAATGAATCAAGGAAGGAAGAACAGGAAGTGAGCTATGGCACTAAAGAAATAAGAACCAAGGAAGGAATGGTAATCAGCATCATCAACAAAGTTCAAGAAGAAATAAGACTAAAAAGTAGCAACAGTAGATCTTGTTGGCCCATATGAATATAATTTTTGTATAGTAGTCTAAAGCCATCTACAAGAGATTGAAGAAAAAGTGG
This sequence comes from Avahi laniger, assembly GCA_963575035.1. Lineage (NCBI taxonomy): Eukaryota > Metazoa > Chordata > Mammalia > Primates > Indriidae > Avahi > Avahi laniger. The sequence continues at coordinate 104,692 of CAUYSK010108402.1, forward strand.
ATGTTCCAAATGGGTTCTATTATTCTACCAAAATAACTCTGGCTGAAATCAACAGGGATCACTGTGTTCCTAAATTCAATGGAAATTTTTTATTTTATTTGAACTCTCAGTCAGATTTGGCACTGTTGATAAGTTTTTTTTTTAGAAAATCATCTTTCCTTGCCTTGATTTACAATATTGTTTTATTTTCCTAATTCTGGCTAATTATAAGCTTCTGATACAGACTTATCCTCCTTTATTGACTGACCCTTTATTGTAGAATTATCATGTTTTAAGCTTGGTCTGAGGTCCTATTTTCATATCATTTTATAATATCTTCCCATGTAATCTTATCCATGTCTACAGTTTAATTGATTAACTGGATCCAAGCCAATTTCAAATGTTTATTTCCATCCCAGGCTTGACCTTTGAGTTTCAAGTCCATACACCCAGCTACCTACTTGACAGCTGCAACTAGATGTCTTCAAAGGACTTCTAACTCATGACATCTTCTGGAATTTTTCCTACAAAACACTTAGATTCTCAATTTCAGGAAATATAAACACCATCTATCCAGTTCCCTAAGCCAGAAACCCGAGTCACCTCAAATCTGATCCATCACTAGGTCCTGCCACTTTTAGTTCCTAAACATTTCTCAAACCATCCATTTTTCCCACCACAAAGTTTATTCTGTCTACTATGGGAAGGATGATTTGTTCAAAATCCAAAACTTATTATACAGCTCCTTCTACTTTCAACACTTCTTCATCTCTATTTTAAATGTTTTAATTATTCTTAGAATAATGACTAAAATATTTAATATAGCACATATGACTCAGACTGATTTGTCTATTGTCTGTCTGTTTACAACCCCAAAAGAGACTAGGGAGGTATTCAGGGTAATGAGTCAAGTGAGAGGTAAAATTATATATTAATAAAAAGGATAACTATACATGCTTAAATATAGGAAAACAGGGCACAGTTGAGAGAAACAGATTGAAAATATCTTTAAAATATAGGTGGTAACGGAAAAATTAAAATCTCAGTAGTAGGAGTCAATAGGTACAGAATATCTGTGTAAAAGAGAAAAGATACAACTTCCTAGTAAACAAATCAAAAATGTAAAAAGAAGTTAAAGTTACAGATGAATATGTACTCTTCATGACTGTTTTTAATTAAATTATATAGTATCTATGACTGATTATAGTTATGTGTCCATTAAGCCTCCCTACAAGACTCAGGTAAAACGTTTTTTTTATTGTTATTGGGCATTAATTTAAAATATTGTATCTGTTTTAGAAATCTATTTAAACACAAAGAATTATTTATAAATATTCTAAAATGTTTATGGTTTCTTAATTTGCATTTTTAATAATGTCATAAAGTTACCAAGTGTAATTTGATGTAAGATTATTTTCAGTTTAGCAGAAGATTTTCTGTGAGTTTTGGAATGCATAAAATACTCTTGAACAATTCTTTTTAGTTGACTAGATCAAAAAACAGATCTACTCTAAAAAGATGAAGGTTCGCCACTATTGAAGACATTCAAAAGAAATTGCTGCTGGCTCTTAGGGCAATTCCAGTTATTAGCAGATGTATGCTCTTGTAGGTATATAAGTACCTCTTCATATCACTTTATCACTCATAAAGTGTCACTGTGTAAATGACTTTCTGGGAAGAAGCCAAGCACTTTTGGAAGCTGAATAACTCTTTCGGGCAACTAGAGCTCTATTCATTTCACTGAAATAGTGAATAGTGTATGAATTGGAAGAATCTGATTCAATAAGTATTAGATAATTTGTTCTGTGTATAATTTTACCTGGGTGTGACTGTAAAGTATAGAGATTGATTTTATATGCATATTTGAACATAAAAACCCTCATAAATGCTATTTGTAAAAATAATAACCTTGAGATGACATATTGTTTACTTCAATAATGATTCTAACAGTTAAGAAAATTTGAAAATTATCTTTTGGAATCAACTTTGAAGTAAGATTATTGGTCACACAAGAAATTCTCTGGACATTTTAGTCATAAACTCCATTGTTCAAACTAAAATGTTATTTCCTGGGTTCTTCACTAACTTTTTTGCTTTCTTATTAAAATTGGATAACCTACAGCTGTTGAGAAAAAAATAAATTATTTATAGGCATCTACTATTTATCATCAGAGCAAGTTACTATAAATTAGAAGTTTCGTAAGTGGTTTGAGGTTTAGCATCCTTATTTGAATAAATTTATAGATGTCAGAGAGGATGACATTATTAACACAGACATTTTAACTTGTTCCTGCCCCATTTTATTAAAAATATAATCAATAGACTCTAAAGATATGGTAAAATTAGCACAGGTCCTGGAGATTGGAAGAGAAATTATGAAAAACTTCTGTGGATTCAGCACCAGTAGAATCATATTAAATGAAGTTACTCTAAATTGTCCATCTTTTAAAATGGCAATGTCACTAGGGAAAAATTATAGGCCACTTATATATAAAGAAAACTTGAGTTTAAGACATCTCTTTCATCATTTTGAATGTAAGAAATCAACAGAGATTGACTTCTGTGTTTTAAGAGGAAACTTTTTATGCAAGAAATCTATAGCAAGCTGATTGGTTAGTAAAATCCATTATACACATCTTTAAATACACAGGGTCTGAGAGAGTACCATGTATACTTCCTGAAAATATATTAATTGAACAGTGATCCAGCTTCCTTAGATGGATCTCAAAGCTTTGCTAGAAAAAGACTAATGATGAACACTGAAGTTTACTCAATAATTTTTAAGTCAATTCTTATTATATGAATATATTAGTTTATTTCAATTTCAATAATGATCTCAAATCAGTTTTGGGGAATTTGAAAATGTGATTTTGAAGAGAAAAGAAAAGAGAGAAATTTTTCTGCAATAGATTTAAAATGTTTCATAAATCTAAATTAAAATAATCTCACATGGATAAAATATTAATAAAATGAATTATATACAAAAACTTAATGTTTGCTAAACAGGATGTTTTCATTGTTGAAATAATAGATTATTTAGTGAAGTTTTCTGGGAATGCTAGATAGCTATTCACAAAAATGAATTTAGAATCTTGTTTCACATACATACTTGCTGAAATAAATATTTACATTAAAAAGTGATTCTAAGGATATATCTGAAGAAAACATAGATTAGTGTAACATGGAGATATAAAAATGTTTTCTAAACCATTATAAACTAAGAAGGAAAGCATAAATGAATCAACTAATAGATTTAATCTCACATTTTTTTTTTCCCAATTATTCAGGTCACCATAAGGACTTTTCCTTCCACTTATCCAAAAGCAATGGGGGTAATGAAAGCCTGAAAATCAAACTCTGTGTAGTATGGATGCAGTCATATTTTGCATACTCCAAAGTACACATATGACTGCCCAGAACCCTAATAAAAGAGCTTCATGAGAGGAAAAAGAGACAGAGCAGCAGAGAAAGGACTCGGCAAGAGAGCTCAGTCACAGCAGATTTCAGAAGCACTAGCACATGTACATTTTCTGAAGATGAGAGGCACAACCAAAGGTGAAATATCTATATCTTTTTTTTGAACAGCAGGAGGAGGGACAGAGGTGAACTGCTGGCAGCAGGAGTCCTGAACTAGGTTTGGTTTATAGAAGCAGAGAAAGTAGGGTTACCATATGAAGAATCACAGAGACATAGAATTTGGGGCAACTGAGAAGAATTTAGATTTGCATTATGAAAAATCAAGCAGCTGGAATACTATTAAGATACCCCTCTGATCAAAGAAGCCCCGTGCAAATAGCTGGTCCAGAAAAACTGAACTAATGTAACAATGGAATCAAAGAAAAGGAAAAAAAAAGAAAACCACTAGCAGAGCTTGGATTAAAATAAATCACCAAAATAATATTAATAAATATGCAGTATAACTTTCTAGTGGATAAAGACTACTCACCAGAAAAAATGTTGCAACTTAGCTTATGAAAAAACGTAAGAAATAATTATCCAATTTTTATTTAAATAATGAAGCAATTGCCTCTCTGAAAGAAGATCTTAAAGCAGAAATGTAAAAATTCAGGGACAAATGGAAAGACAATGAAATAAATAAAATAAAATAAAATATGATCTGTAATTTTTCCTCAAAGAAGAGAAAAATAATAAAAGAATAAAATTATTTTAAAAATATATAATGGAAAAATAAAGGAGATTGGAAATCATGGAAATACACTGAGATATTAGAGGAATTTTAAAAGACAGCCAAAATTAAATAGGAATCAAAAAGGAACTAAAAATTCTTGTAAAAAAAGTGATAGTTGCAGAAAAAAAGCAAAGAGGATTAACCTATACATAAATGAAGACTGGAAATACCCCAAATAAGGAACAGAATATTTAAATATATAATTCAAGAAAACTTTCCCAAAAGACTTGAATTATCATATTAAAAATTCTAAAAAATAAAAAAGTTCCAGAACTAGTCATAAAGCATCCACCAATAGCTTTTCTATAAATGTTTATTTGATTATAAAACTTATTAAAGAAAACTTAGAACATAAAGAAAAGCCACAAACTAAATAATTCACACACAGCTCCTCCAATCAGAGATTTTAATCCTTATTAACATTTGATGTGTCTGTTTCAATTTTTCTGTACTTAACTAAGCATAGAACATAATATATATTATATTATTACATAAAATATATGTAACAACATACTCATTTTAAGAAAAGAGGATTATACATAGACATAGATCTTTACACTAAGTAAACCGGTATATTTTTTCATGTATTTATATGTTGATAATAACCTAACCACTTATGTTGAAAAATATAGTCACTCTTGTGATACAAAAAATTACACAAAACAAAATTAAGTTCATCATTTTCGTATCTCAAGGTCTTTTTGTGTACGTATCTTTTCAGAGGCTTTTCATGTCTTTACACAAACGGGAACACATTGTAGATAATGCATAGTATCCCATTGTATCAATACACCATAATTTGTTTAGCTCATCCCTTATCACTGGTTATTTAGTGTGGTTCCTTTTTTATTATTATTATAAGCAGTGTTATGAAGAACATCCATATATTTTACATACTTTCTTTACTCATGTATATTTTCTTACGGTAGATTATTTTGTACTATAATTACAGGGTCATAGAACATTCTTTAATACTTTACATTTGTAATTCTGCCAAATGGTCCTTCATGAACATTATAACAATTTACATTCCCACAAGCAGTATATGAGAGATGTCATTTCTTGGCACCGTTAATGATGCTGAGTGTTGTTAGTTAGTTTTAAATATATTTTCAATTGTAAAATTTTATGCTCACCCTTACCTCAGAACCAATATTAATTACATTATTTATTCTCAAGCCTTTTTATTTTTTTCTCTAGACTTCCTCTAAACTTATTTCTATGCCACTCGAAGGACTGACTCGAAGGAGAAAGGTGCCCCCTGGGCAAATGGTAGATAAACTGCACAAAGGAAAATTCGTGATGCTCCTTTTCTAAGTCAGAAGGTCACTCTTTTCCAGCAACATATCTAGACGCTTCCTTTCTCAAATCTAACAGACCCATTTTTTTCTATGGAGATAAAAACATCATCTCAATTACATTATGCCTGCTCCCCCCACCCAGCCCATTTAAACTTTTATTGTTTTCTGTTCTCACTTGCCTGGGGAAAAGGTTGACTATGTCTGCTAGATTGAATGAGGCTCAGATTTTGTATGGTTTCCTTGCATCCCCATCATCATCATGGAGTGGCAGCAAGAAGAGGGCAATTCAATCTTTCTCCACTGAAAGCTTTCCATCGCATTGCGGTGCAAAGCTCCAGACAGACAGACCAGAGACATACATGTCCTCCACAGACTGTAGTCATAAAATGCTCCTGTAAGATCAGACCCTAGCTAATTACAATACTAACATCTATTAACTTTTTCATTCATCGCCAATTTTCATTCATTTCTTAAGGCTAATACTAATTGCAACTTTAAAAAAAAATAATGCTAAATAGGGCAAGCAATCTGGGAACTCAAATGGTATATTCCCCTCCCGCTACACATGCTCTCATTAGACACATACACAGAGGAGGAAAAAAAGAAATCCTTTCGAAGAGCTGGCACTGCAAATTATTTTTTTATAAATTATATTTGTTCTGAGGTTATTGAATATACTATTTTTTTTAACTTATAAAGTGAGAATTTGGGGATAATCGACTTGATATGCAGTCTCAATGGAGAATTTAAAATGAGGGAAAACATGGTGAAGAGGAAATAATAAGGGTAGTAAAGTACTAGATCTTGAAAAGTAATCTGGATAAACCAAAGGGACTTTTAATAAACATGATCTTTGTTAAATTTGCTTTAGATACAGACAGCAAAAATACCAGAAATATTTTGCTAGTTAAGAAAATAACTGCTTCCCTGAAATGATTTCTCTGCCTGTTCTTTTATTTATCTTCTAGCTACAATTATCATATCAGAATGTTAGCTAAACTAAAATAAATTTATCTTAATTGCATGAAGAGAAGGTGTACTTTTATTTGTTTATTAATTAATTTGGCAAGAATTTGTTGACATGTCCATTCATGTAATCATTCATTTCCTAGTTAGGAAAATCAGAATCCTCACTTGCCTGTATTAACTCCTGGGACTTCTTGTCACAGGATTTATTTCTATTATTATTCAAAATTGCATTTTGGGCTTCTAATTCCTATGTCTTGCTTTACTATCATTATTGGAAGCCAAATTAGCAGTCCATTATTATAGAATGGAGTTAAGAAACCCTGGCTTGTGTTCAGGTAAATGTTAACTAAATTGAGATGGTAAGCATGTTTACTGTCCTTAACCCAATGTTCAGTAGCATATGCAGCTGTGTATGTGTGGCATCTGCATATGGACATTTGTCTCTTCTGATTAACCAGCTGCATTCAGATTTTGAGGATGAAATTTGGGAGCTGAGATAACCCACAATTGTAACATAAGCAGAGATGGATTCCCTTGGCACTTATTCTCATCTACAATAATCTCAGCCTTCAGGACTTGATTCACGGTATTTTTTTTTTTTCCATCCAACATCCAGTCACTTTCAGGTTTTCCACAGCCAGAGAAGAGCCTGTTACAGGCTCAGGCTGATGTCCACTTACGAGCTCAGAACCTTCCTGTGGTAGCTCTTGAAGGACTTTCTGCTCCAAGTTGTTAGGTTTCTCTTGTCAATAATAAAAAAATATGCATCAACAGAAAGGAGCAGGAAATAGAAACAAAAGTTACTCACTCTTATCGTTAACTCTGGCCTTACAAGAATAGTAATCACGATTAAATCACTTCTTTTACTACATAATAAAATAGAGGTCATAATTAAAGTTACTCAGAAGTAAGTTGCTTGTCAAATTATAGCTTCTAAAATACACAGCAAAAGCCCATAAAGACATGCATTTATTTGGTGCCTCAACACTAGGATTATGGACTGTCAGGGTAAATTAAAGGAAAATAGAGCTCAGAAGAATAAATACAACAATTACAACATGAATGTTCTTTTATAATTGATCAGTGTCCAGTCTAGCCTATCAGTGCTACCTTTTACCATGAGGCCTCATTTTGGCCCTTCGCTGGGGTCTTACCTGTCTTTTTGTATTTTGTGCAATGCTGCTGCCTTTATTTCTTGCTGATTCCAGCTACTGGCACCAAATGACAGCACGTAGTGAACTGCAGTGGGACAACCTCTCCAAGAAGAGGATAGCAGATGCGACATCCTATCTACGATCCGATGAAGAGGCATTTATTTATCCCAGTGCAGTTGGCATCCTCTGGGGAAATACCATGCTCACACTAAAAAAATTTTATGATTGTGGTAAAGTGGACCATATTTGCAAAATATAGATACCCTAAATTTCTAATAAGAGATTTTTAAAAAAACTTAATGGGGAAATTTACCTAAAAAACTACTCCATAAGGCACTGGATTCAGATTTGCAAGTGAGTTCTTTCAAGCTTTCAAAGAACAGATGTTTCCTCTGAGAGATTACTTTATGAATTAAAACACCATTTGATGTCAGTGCTAACCTGATAAAATAGAAGGAGTATAGTTCAAAAACACTATGCCACAATCTTACATATGAATACACATAAAAAATTAAGTGTGCAAGTATTCCCATTAAAGTGAAGGATAAAAAAACTCTACCATTTTATTATAACTGCTATTTTGTAATGTTTTATGAAGGGTCAAACCAGTGACATTATTTATGAAAATGAAAAACATAAATATTAAAAATGAAGAGTAGCACTTTTATTGATCAGTAATTTTATTCTCTGCCCAAGAAAACAAAGTTAATCTACTGAAAAACTATTGTTCAGTACTTCAAATTTAATGGAAGATACAAAGATTTCCCCTATAGCCCCGCTCCCCGACCGCCACACAATCACCCCCATTATTAACATCTCCTGTCAGAGTGGTACATTTGTTACAATTGATGAACTCACACTGACACACTGTTATCATCCAGAGTCCATAGTTTACATTGGGGTGCACTCTTGGTGTTGTACATTCTATGGGTTCAGACAAATTTGTGACATGTATCCACCATCTCAGTACCATGCAGAGTAGGTTCACTGCCCTTAAAATATTCTGTGCTTGCCTATTCATCCCCACATCTCCCCAGCCGCTGGCAACCACTAATCTTTCTACTGTTTCCACAATTTTACCTTTTCCAGAATGTCATGTAGTTAGAATCATACAGTATGAAGCCTTTCAGATTGGCTTCTTTCATTTAGTAATATGTATTTAACTTTCCTCTGTGTCTTTTCATGGCTTGATAGCTTGTTTTTTAAGCAGTGAATAATATTTCTTTGTCTGGATGTACTGAAGTTTATCTATTCATATACTGAAGGATACCTTCAAGTTTTGGCAATTATAAATAAAGCTGCTATAATCATTCCTGTGTAAATTTTTGTGCGGACATAAGTTTTCAACTTCTTTGGGTAAATACTAAGGAATATGTTCACTGGATTGTATGACAAGAAAGTTTAGTTTTGTAGGAGACCACTAAACTGTCTTCCAAAGTGACTATACCATTTTGCATTCCTACCAGCAGTGAATGAGCTACCAGCATTATTCCACACACTCTCAGCATTTGGTGGTGTCCATGTTCTGAATTCTTGCCATTCTAATAGGTGATATCTCATTATTGTTTTAATTTGTATTTTCTTGATGACACACAATGTGGAGAATTTCTTCGTATGCTATTTGCCATTCCATATATCTTCTCAGGTGAGGTGCTCATTAAGGTCCTTGACTCATTTTTAACTGGGTTGTTTGTTTTCTTAATATTCAGTTTTGAGTTCTTTGCATATTTTGGATAACAGTGTTTTCTCAGATTTGTCTTTTGCAAATATTTTCTCCCAGTCTGGGGCTTTTCTTTTTATTTTGTTATTTTTACAGTGTCTTTTGCAGAGAACATTTTTTAAATTTTAATAAAGTGCAACTTATCAATTTTTTCTTTCTTGGATCATGTCTTTGGTTTTATGTCTAGAAAGTAATCACCAAACCCAAGATCTTCTAGATTGTTTTCTAGGAGTCTTACAGTTTTGCATTTTACATTTAGGTCTGTGAACAATTTTAAATTAATTTTTGTGAAGAGTGAGAAGTCTATGTTTTCATTTTTTTTTTTTTTTTGCTTGTGGATGCCCAGTTGTTCCAGCCCCATTTGTTTAAAAGACTCTTTTATGCACTGTATTGTCTTTGCTCCTTTGTCAAAGATCAGTTGACTATATTTAGGTGGATTTATTTTTGGGCTTTCTCTTCTGTTTCATTGATCTATTTGCCTATTTTCTCACTAATTTCACACTGTCTTGGTTCCTGTGGCTTTATAGTATGTTTTGAAGTCATGCAGTATCAGTCCTCTAACTTTGTTCTTCTTCAATATTGTGTTGACTATCCTGAGTATTTTTCCTCTCTATATAAACTTTAGAAACAATTTGTCAATATTCATAAAATAATTTTTTTGAATTTATCAGGGATTGCCAAATTGGAAAGAACTGACATCAATATTGAATCTTTCTCTCCGTAAACATGAGATATCTATTTATTTAGTTCATCTTTAATTCTTTTCATCAGAGTTTTGTAGTTTTCCTTATACAGAACTCACACATATTTTGTTAGATTTACAGTTACATATTTCATTCCTTGGATACTAACATAAATAGTATTATATTTTTAATTTCAAATTCCATTTGTTCATTCCTGTTATATAGGAAAGCAACTAATTTTTGTGTATTAATCTTGAATACTGAAACTTTGGTATAATTGCTTGTTAGTTCCATGAATTTTTTATAAATTCTTTTAGATTTTCCACACACATGACAATCATCTGGGAACAAATGATCCGTATATCTTTTATTTCCTTCCTTCTCTTATTGCATTAGCTAAGACTCCAGGATGACACGGAAAAACACTGGTGAAAAGGAGTATCTTTGCCTTGTTCCTGATCTTAGTGGAAAAGCTTCAAATTTCTCACTATTAAATACAATGTCATCTGTAGGTTTTCTGTAGATATTCTTCACCAAGTGAGGCAGTTCCCCTCTATTCTAGATTACTGACATAGACTAGATTTTAAAATTCAGTGACTTACATGAAATAAATCTTAAAAAATAAAAACTTAAAGTAATTAAAAGGATATCTGGAAAAGAATGAAAAAAGAGGCAAATATTAACATTTAAATAATTCAAAATAGAACTAACACAATAAATCAAATGGACATGAAGTATATGTAATTTGATAAAGACCCATTTTGCCAAAAAGATGCAATTACCCTGAATTTTTACATAAACCAAATACTTAGTAAGCATCAATCATATGTTAATATCTAATATAAAAATATGTGCATAAACTATTAAAGAAAGAATAAGGAAAAATTGACAAATTATCACCTTGAGACCTAAATTTATTTTACTCAGTAATTGCCAGATAAACAAAAACATATAAGAATACTGTAAACTGGAATGCAAATAATCAGTCTGATGGAATACAGAGTTTCATTACCTTCAAATAAAAATGAAATTCCAAACTGTATAATTCATACAGGGTACATTCTTTAACTACAATGAAATTAACAGTAAAAGGATAGGCATAAAATGAGATATCTTCACTTAGAATGATAAGATGTTCTTGTAACTAAACTGTTGAGAAGACCTAGAGGATCCATTGTGATAGTTTGAAACTGTGTGTATACTATATAGCTATTAGTATCCAATTAACACAACCGATTGAAGGTAAGAGACAATAAGGAGCAGGATGTTATGATTGGGGAAAACTGAGTAGAGAATACAAAGGATCTCCTTGTCTCTCTGTATTGTTTGTTATAATTGCATGTAAAACTACAATTATGTCAAAATTAAAAAGGTATTTTTAAAAAACTATGTGATTTCTAATTCCAAAAACTAATATCATTTCTCTATGTCATGACATTTTCTCAGAAAAAAGTGCTAATTTAATTTGATTTAATAAAAGTGATATTTCTGAACTGTTAAAACTGGCTGAAAAACAGGATATTGTACTGAAATAAACTATAACACCAACAGAGTCCAAATAGAATGAAATGCAATATGTTATAAAGCTGGTTCATTTGGGGCTTCCTAATTTGCTGAATCCAGTTATGTCCAGAAAGTTAGGAATGAGAAATAAAGCAAAACATAAAATTACTGAAATAGCATTAATTCATTTTCAATTTACCCTATTGTAGTAGTTGTGATGGTAGTGGTAATGGGATGTTGCAATTCAGTAGGTCATCTGCTCATTTCCATATCTTTTTAATTTTGTAGTAATATAATCATGGTTGACAGAGGTGATGTGGTATAGTGGAAAACACTGGGAAGGTACAACATGACTTCTGTGACCATGGAAAAATGCTCATTTAATTTCTTATAATTTCATTTACTAATCCACTACACAATCAAAACAGTACCTTTTACCTACAAATTACAGAATATGTAGATAGTGTAGAACTCAAAGAGAAAAAAATAAAAGAACTAGAAATGAAAAAACTGAACACTCATTATGCCTAGATAATGTAATTATTTACATTAAAAAATCCAAAATAACCTACACATAGATGACTTAAATTAATTAAAGAACTTAGCAGTATTACTGGAAACAAATCAACATATACAAATCATGTCCATATAATAACAAGAAATAGAAGCTATTTTTAAAAATATATGAATATATAGGAATAAATTTAACAAAATTTACCAAAATAAAGCACAGTAGCTGAGACCAGTAGCACAATAGAGGAGACAAAGTAAACAGCAATGACTGAACATAAAAAATTAGAAATTACTCAATCAAAAAAAAGAGATAATATAGATTGAAAAAGATAAACAGAGGCTCAAGGACATGTAGGACAATAACAAAAGATATAACATTCTTAATTAGAGCCCTAGAGAATGGGAGAAAGAGGATGGGGCTGAAAAGTCCTAAAAGAAATAGTCACTGAAAATTCTCCAAATTTGGCAAGAGAAATACAGCTACATATTGAAGAAGTTGAGTAAATCCCAAATAAGATAAACCAAAGAAATTCATGACAAGATATAATTAAACTTCTTAAAACTAAAGGAAGAAAAAACAAGGTAAGAAAAATTATGACTAAATATAATAGACTTTTCTTTGCCTTTTGTGCTTTCTATATTATGCTTCACGGTTGAAGTAAAAATTATAGCATCACCTCATATGGTTCTAAAGGTATGTAGAACAATTGTAGGGTAAAGGGACATGAGATAAGGTTTCTATACTTCAATTGAACTGGTAAAATGACAGTATTGGCAGATTGTGATAAGTTATGTGTATATAATATAATATTTAAAGCAGTCACTTAAGAAACTATGTATAGTGAAACATTAAAATTCTAGAGTTAAATCATTTTTTGATGTTCTGTTGAATTCAGTTTGCTAGTATTTTATTGAGGATCTTTGCATCTATATTCATAAGGGATATTGGTCTATAGTTTTCTTTTTTTGTTGTGTCATTTCTTGGCTTTGCTCAATGTCACTAATTATCAGGGAGATGCTAATTAAAACCACAATAAGATATCACCTTACCCCAGTTAAAAATGGCTTTTATTAAAAAGTCCAAAAACAATAGATGCTGGCATGCATGCAGAGAGAAAAGAACGCTTATACACTGTTGGTGTGACTGTAAATTAGTACAATCTCTATGTAAAACAATATGGAGATTTCTCAACAAACTAAAAATAGACCTACTGTTCTATCCAGCAATCCTACTACTGTGTATCCACCCAAAGGAAAATAAGTCATTTTATCAAAATGATACCTGCACTTGAATGTTTATTGTAGCACAATTCACAATTGCAATGATGTGGAATTAACCCAAGTGCCTATCAATTCATGAGTGGATTAATAAAATGTGGTGTATATATATATATATAATATATATATATATATATATATACACACACACCATGGAGTAATAGCCATAAAAACGATGAATTAATACCTTTTTCAGGAACATGGAGGGAACTAGTGACATATATCCTAAGTGAAGTATCTCAAGAATGGAAAAACACATACCACATATACTCTCTAATAAACTAAGGGACACACGTGTGCACAGAGGGAAGTAAAAATCATGAGAAACTAAGTGGGGGGAGAGGAGAAAGGAGCGGCAAGAACCTACCTAATGGGTACAATAAACACTATTTGGGTGATGGGCACACATATAGTCCTGACTCCAGTATCATAAAGCTATCTGTGTAACAAAAACATTTATACCCCCTTAATATTTTGAAATAAAAATTTAAAAAACTAGAGATACATCCAAAAAGTGCTCAAGTAATTCACAAGAAGACAGGGGAAAGAAAACAGAAAAACAAAAAGCAGGGAGAGAAAATGAAAAATAAAATAAAATAATCGATTTAAGCCCTAACCTATCAATAATTACATTAAATTAGATAAATATACCAATTAAAACACAAAGACTGGCAATTAGACTAAAGACATGACCTAACTACATGCTGTCTACAAAAAACTCAGTGCATACACTTCATTAAAAAGCAAAATGTTGAAAGGTAAAAAGTAGAAAAACATATCCTACAAGTATTACTCAAATGAAAGCAAGAATGGTTCCACGTATATCGCATAGAGAGACTTCAGAGCAAAGAACATTACCAGACAGAAAGGGATATTATAATGATAAAAATGTCCATCTATCAATGCTAGCAATCCTAAATGTTCTTGCATCAAAAAACAGTGCTGCAAAACATGTGGAGCAAAACCCGATAGAAACAAAAGGAGAAATAAACAAATACACAAATAAAGATGGAAGTTAAAACATCTTTTTGTCAACAATTGATTGAATAACTAGACATAAAATTAGCAAGGATTTAGAACTCAACAGTGTCATTGACTAACAGGATCTAATCACTGTTTATAACACTTCAGGCAAGAACAGTAGAGTACACATTTTAAAAGTTCCCTTGAAACATACCAAGATAGACCTTACATGGATCCCCAAATTTAAAAGAATTCAAATTTATACAGATTGTATTGTTTAAACAAAATTGGATTAAAATAAAAATCACAGAGATAATGGACGAAATCCCCAAATACTTGGAAACTAAAAAACACACTTCTATATAATTCATGGATCAAAGAAAAAGTCTCAAGGGAAATTTTAAAAATAAATTGACTTGAATAAAAATGAGAATAAAACATATCAAAATCTGTGGGACACAGTTCAAGCAGTGCTGGCAGGAAAATTTATAGCACTAAATGCATACATTAGACAATAAAGGAAAGAACTTCTCACTGATCTAAGCTTCCATCTCAAGAACCTAGAAAAAGTAGAGTAAAATAAACCAAGCAACCAAAAGACATAATAACAATGAAGACAGAATCAATGAAGTTGAAAACAGAAAAACAATAAGAAGGTCAATGAAAGAAAAGTTGTTTTTTGTTTTTTTTTAAGATTGATACCTCCAGTACCTGGTTTTTTTCAGATGTAATCAAGTTAGAATGAGGTTATTGGGGTTGGTCCTAATCCAATGTGATGATGTCCTTATAAGAAAAGAAGAAGACAGAGACAAACAAAGGAAATGTCAGGTAACCAGGGAGGCAGGAATTGGAGTGGTGCAGCCTGAAGCCAAGGAATGCCAAGGATTGATGGCCACCACTGCAAGCTGGGGCCAGGCAAGAAAAGATTCTATCCAGAGTTTCAGAAGAAATATGGCCCTGCTGACCCCTTGATGGCAGATTTCTAGTGCTCAAAACTGAGGGAATAAATTTCTGTTGCTTAAGGCCCCCAGTTTATGGTACAGTAGTCCACTGGCATCTGTGAGGGATTGGTTCCAGAATCCTCCATGGATACCAAAATCCACAGATGCTCAAGTCCTTTACCTAAAATGATGTATGTAGTATTTGTCTAGAATCTATATATATCCTACCATATATTTTAAATTATATCTAAATAACTTATAATACCTAATACAATGTAAATGCTACGTAAATTGTTGTCATACCATATTGTTTAGAAAATAATGACAAGAAAAAGAAGTCTGTATATGTTCAGTACAGATGCAGGTAACCATTTTTTTTTCAAATATTTTCAAAGTGAAGTTGCTTGAATCTACAGATGTAGAGCTCACATGTATGGAGGGGCCATTGTACTTTATTTTGACAGCCTTAGTAAACTAGTACAATACCCAATAAATAGTTGTTTAATAAAATATAGAATAAAATTATATTTTCATGTTAAGCCCTCATTTAAAATTTATCAGAATATTATTATCAATAAACATAGAATAAATTTCCTATGGAGGAAATGAAAGGATCTAAGAAAAACATACTTTCTCATTTCATTTGTGTCTTGGGGAATTTTTATTGTCTTACAATGCTTCTATAGCTAATCTTAAATTATTTCTATACAACTTCATAGGTGAAATAACTTCATGAATACACACTTTGTGAGTAAGACATAAAAATCTAAACAATACAATAAAAAAATTCTGAGAGTTTTGTTCGTGTGTATATTTAAAAGCAGAAACATTAAAATCTTCTTGAGTGTCTCGGTTTACTAGGCACCATGGATTGGTCTTTACACATAAGGTATCTCATTTAAATTTCAATTTTTTCTTTTTCACAGTTTTTGACATTCAAGTATAAAGTCTTTTCCCTAAAACTGTTATAAAGGGCATCACCTGGATTCAAAATTAGATGTTTTCTGATAGAATCCAAGCCTTTTATTTTATTACATAAGTACAGTTTTTTTGATCAGTTAATTCAGACATTCATTACTATTTCATTAAGTAAATGAAATAGCACAATAGTATTGGGCCGTACAATAAGTACATGTGCTTTTCTTTAAATCACATTGTAAACACTTTTCATAATCTAATCCTTTTTGAAAAGAGATTTTTAAAAAATTTACTAAATTGCCAAATAAATCTTTACTGGTAGTTTTAGATGCAATGTGGTAGTCCAAAAAAATAGATGCAGATCCACCTGCAAAAGGAATGTGAGAGAAATGATAAGCTAAATACACAAGTAACTACAATGCAATGTAGTTGTTGATATGGCACTAGTAAATTCCCGTGGGAATGCTGAGAAGGAATAACAACAATCTGTAGTGACAACTTACTATATCCTAGGCACTGAGCTAATGCACTGAATAGTAACTACCAGCTTATGTGGCATGCACTACTATTGTTCCCATTGCTCAGATGAAGCCACTAGAACTCAGAAAAGTGGAGCAATTTGCTCAGGATAACGTTTCTAATAAAGGGAGAGTTAGGATTTGAATCCAGATCTGCCTGACTTTAGTATTCATGCTTGGAACCACATCTTTATTGCTCCTTCCTGCAAAAAGCTGCCTCTGATTTCCTTGATTTTAGGAAATGATTTAGTGCACTCTGATATTTTTATAGATGGATGCAAGTTGAAATCTCTAGGCCAAGCATCCTAAAATCCAAAATTATTAAATACGAAATTTTTTGAAATCCAAATCCAAAATTTTTTGACTGCTGACATGATGTCACAAGTGGAAAATTCTGCACCTAACCTCATGTGATTGGTCACAGTCAAAATGCAGCCAAAGCTTTGTTTCATGCATAAAATTATTAAAAATTTTGTATAAAATCAGCTTCAGTCTATTGTATACATGTGTATGAAACATAAATAAATTTCGTGTATAGACTTGGGTCCTCTACCTAAAATTTCTCATGAGGTATTTACAGATATTCCAAAATTTTTTTAAAAAATTGAAATCCCAAACACTTCTGGTTGCAAGCATTTTGGACAGGGGATACTCAACCTGGACTTCTGTATACCATTTTGTCATTTTAATTCTAAGTGTATAGTGAGTGAAATGAACCTTTTCCACAATTTGGAATGACTCCTTTCTATCAATAGATCTTAATGTATTTGGAAATCTGCCCTATTCCTTCTAAGATGCAATAAATACAGAATTATCCAAGTTTATTCTTGAGTTGCTATTGTCCCTGAGATTTTTTTTAAGAAGACCAGCCTCCAACATTTATTCCCCAAACCCATTATTGACTAAATATCCTAAGGCTCACATTTTCCATAGTCTGCCTGAGCATCCAAAAAACACAAGTGCTGCCAAGAAAAGCAGGCCTTTAGATACAATGATGTTAAGAAAGTCCTCTTACTGATAACCTGAAATTTTCCTAAAATTTTCTTTCCATTTCCAGTCAAATATCCAGATCCAGTTTTCTAACCTATTCCTAAAACCATCACTGAACCCATTCCCAAACCACTTGCCTACGGTTTAAGTCAATACGGTTTTCAGTAGAATGGATACTGAAGAGCATATATTTATGTGACTCATTCACAGGTCTTCATTCCTCGTTTGTTGAGATGGATACAACCATAGGAGGAGAAAGAGATGGATTTTTGGGTCCATTTTATTTTCCATGAGAGACACTGGAGCCTGTTTCCATCGTACTCTCTGTCGCTAGGGTGTGCAGCAATGTACAGAGAGCTAAAACACTTTAGATTAGAAAACATTGCCTGGACAACAGCTTTGAGTTGGGAAAGCTTGGAGAAGAAACCAAGAAAAGTTTTCATTTCTATTTTCTTGGAATATAGAGGTTCTATAAAATGAAATACTTTCAAACTTATTCAAGGAGATAAAAAGGGCAATTTTAAAAGAATTATACAACAAATATTAAGGTGATTATAGTTTTACTATTGATCAAGTTTTGTAATGTTGAAGGATTATTCACTTGTGACTCAAATAAAAACTCCCTAGCACAATACTTTATATAGAAAAGATGTTTAACAATTCTTTGTCGAAAAAATGAGTCAGTAATAAAAAGAGGGAACTATTCAATATGGGATTGTTTTCTATTAGCATTAGTCACCAGATTATAAACCATATATCTCTTTTGGAATTTCTCATTGAGATCTGTTTTACTTTTTATATACAACAAAAGTCCTTGTGTTCACTTTATATTTGTAGAGTATTGCAAATGTCATCATGAATGCTATTGATAGCATAGGAAAATAAGCAGTTGTAACTAGTTCAAAAATTGTAAATAAGAAACCCATTTCCATTAGAAAATAAATACATCTGTTACAATTGGATATAACTGGAAGGCCTTCAGGCTTATCCCAACCTCTAGTATGTCTAAAGATTGGAAAATTGTCAGATGTTTTATTAAATAAAAACTAATACATGCTCTATGAATAAAAGCTAAAACATATGGGGACAAGTATTATATTCCCAGTAATAGATATCATACATGAAAACAAATGAGCTTTAACCATGGATTAATTTGCAGTGGCATACTATAAAACTTAGTGAATTTCTCCAAAACACATGAGTGAGTAAATCTTAATTATTTTTTTCTAACCAAAAATTAATTTATATTTGAATTGGCAGAATTTTGCTTGTCTACCATGTTGTTTATTTTGAGAAAACTAGTTGAATAGGTATGATGAAATTTTTTGGTATGTAATCATAACTCTTATATATCTGGCATGGCATAAAATGTGCAACACACGTATTAAAAAACAGAGCTATTTTCAGAACTTCATTTGGTTACTTTTAAAGCTACCTATTGTTGAAGCCTGATGTGGAATTTATAAACATTGATTTAAATCTCCTAATATTTCTCAGCTTCTCAGAGATTTTCTTTAAATTTCGATAGAGATGATTAAAGTCCTCTATAAAAGTAACATTACAATTTGACAGGCATTTCTGTGATACTAAAAATACACTTTTGAAATGTATTAATATTCATGGATACAATATTTAAAACTTCCCAATTCCTAATATAACTAAGGCTAAAAAAGTAATTTTCTTACAGACATGATAATTTAGACTTAATCCCCTTCAGGGAAAATAGATTTTAAATGTAGATGTGTGAAACAATTGTACTGCCCTTTTAAAAACTCCTGAAGTCTTTCATTGACTGAAAATATTTCTAAGTAGGACAAATCATTAAGTCTTTTTCAACAGTTTCATCATTAAAGTATGTATTGGAGGGAAAAATGCCTAAAGAATCTGAGGAAACATGTTCCTTGGGGGACAAAAAAAGGGTTGGGCTCAGTAGATGGAGCTTGCTGGACAATACATGCCACGCTGAGAAGAAAATACAGAAGACTGGCAGCAGAAGGACACTGGGTGTCTTAAGGCAAGAGCTAATGGGAAAAAAAAAATAAGTCCGCATGAGTAGAGAGAGCACAGTGAGGAGACGGGTCTTGAGCACACAGATGCTCTCCACTTGCACAATTGCTGTGACAGATCTCATCTTATTTCCTTTATACTGTGAGTCAACAAAGAGACACTGTTATCTGTGGTTGTACTTTCCTGTAAAGTTCTTTTATACCACCTGGAGGAGAAATGCATTAATCAATAAGGTTTCTTTCTTTCTTTTTTTACTATTTTAAAATATCTTGTTTTAGTTTTAGGAATCTGAGATTCTATGTTAGGTGTTAAATAATAGTGCAAGCCTGAGATTTGGGCTCTCAAAACAGAATCATATTAAGCAGGCCCATACCACAGCCACAGTTTCAGGTGCAGCCAACATCCCCCTCTTTAGTAAATAAAAACTCTAGCCTAATCTCTAGTGCTGAGATGCAACCAGTGAGATTTTGCCAGCAGACTGTGGGAACTCCCTTATATCAAAGTCTGATGCCATGCTAAGATTTTCTTTTTTTTCAAACAGAATGAAAAGAAAACAACTATAAATCAAGCTGTTCTTTGTGAATCTAATTCAAGATTCCCTGTGTGGTGAGAAAGTAGGCATATTTATGTCTAATGGAGGTTATAATAGTAACTGTATCAGATGTAGACTAGCAGAAATTGTTGGATGAATTCTATGTGGGAAAAAAGTACTAAAATTTTGCTTTTTAAATTTGCAAAAAAAAACTACTCCAAATCAATACCAATAAACAAAATACTCCAGCAGAAATAAATAATTACAAGTGACAATTAAGATACTCTTACTTTTTAAATTTTAAATTGTATTTGTTCTTAAGGACTATTGAGATAAATATGTCTAGCATGTGTCTGCACAGAAATATAAATAGGTCAGCATGATTTGGAGGCTCCTCAAAGCAGAAAATGCAAAACAATTCTTTTCTCTATCTCCTTCTAACTCACAGTTCTTACCAGACTTAAAGAGAATTGAACTTGAGTAATAGCTCCATTAGAGCCCTTTTCCAGGAACCAGTTCCCGTGGTCTCCCTGGGTCCAGCTGCTGATGACTCACAGAGGAAGTGGTAGAGATTAGGGTGTATGGGGGAAAAATCAGAACAGCACAGAAATAAAGCAAATCAACCAACCATTACCTTTTGTGCCAAACAGAACAATGGCTTAACTACTGTGGTTCAGAATGATCCGTCTTATTCCACTCATTTATGCTATTCCCATTGGAAGGACCACCAGGAAACCTGTGAACTACCATGGAACACACACCGGAATCTATGGCACATCTCAATTAATATTCCCTCCTGACTCAACTAGAACAATGAAGAACATCAAGCAGTTTAATCTCCGGCAATAATTCCTTTTGTTAGGTTGAGAGGTTTTCCCCTTGAATTAGGTTTTAAGTTCGGATTTTCAAAATTAGTTAGTTATTGTATGTATTGTAAAGCAGAGAGCCCAGATTTTATAAACACATGCATATGTCTAGGTAGAACATAATGAAGTCTGTGTGTTAGTTGGGGCTTTGCTGCTATCAGTAATTTTTACTTTCTCTGAAATAAAATCAGTCTTTTATTAGCAAACAATTGTAACTAAACTGCACAGTTGTTAAAACTCTTCTTTCAATTTTCCTTAAAGACTTGGAAATGTAAATGGATCCTTTATATCACCCTGCAGAATTAAATTTGATCAGGAAGATTTTAAAAGGCTACATTACAGATTCTTAATTACTGATGAACTGAAATATTTCATAGGTTTAAAAGACTGCATGTTCCCAAATATTTATGATATATGTGTATCTCATGCTCTCAAACATTTATGAGAGAGAGATATATATATAAAGAGAGAGAGAGAGCATGCAGTTCACATATATATATATGGAGAAAGAGAGAGAGAGAGATTTAGGGAGAGAGAGAAAGAGAGAAGTAAATTTTTTTGGGAGGGTAAGTATTTGTTGTCTCATATTTTATGATATTTTATGTTTGACCACAATGGCCTACAAACATTGACTAGTGCAGAGGGCAACTTAACTTCTTATGACTGGTTAAAAACAAACAAATAAACATAAGATTAACACCATTAGTTCTATTCTAAATGCCAGAAAGTTATTTATGATTTTGATAATATTTAGAATATTAAGAGACAAATATTTCTATGTGATCAGGACCAGAAATGGGGGTGGCTGATAAATTATCTTCAAATTATACAAATATTGGAAACTTCAGTTTTAGTTTTTGATGGCTGTTATTGCTCTGAGAAAGTAATAGCAATTTCTTTATAACATCATATGTTTAGATTGCTCAAAATAAATTTTGTCAGATATTTCCTAAAAATTAGCCTCAAAATATACTTTCTTGTTTTATAATAATATAATAAAAGAACTTATATTTTATTGAGGCCCTTATGTAAAATACAAACCTTCTAAATGTATAAAATCATTTATAGATAAAACATTCCTTAGATTCATTTATTTATTGACATATAAATAAAAGATTTATGTTTTATTGACATAAACAAACTTGAAAGACTATTTCATTTTGCCAGTTCTAAAAAATTTTAATATTAAATTTTTTAAAATAATTCTTTTTTGGTCTGATTAAATTTAAGATATTATTTTACCAAATTCACAAAATATTAATATTAAGAAATGTTAATATTAGTTTTTTAAATAACTTTGAATTGT
>CAUYSK010108406.1:0-47461 GCA_963575035.1 Avahi laniger
AGTTGTAACTCAAATTTAGCCATAGACAATGTGTAAACAATGGGTATGGCTGTGTTTCAATAAAACTTTATTAGCAATAAAAAAAAAAAAAGCCAAACTACATCTCTTCTATAACTCTGGCTTCCCTCCCCAAAAATACCATTCTAAAAGATGAGAATAAACAGATGCAATTCTGACTCAAATATGTGTGAACATTTCAAGCCAAACACCTATTAGGTACCTAGCAAATACCTACTGCTGCTACTTCTGTGAGGACAACCACTCTATGTTCTAAGTGTCAACAGAATAGCTGTTTTTCGGACATAAATGTAAATAGACAGGATGTGAGCCTGAAGCGTCAGGTGCGTGAGACAGAAAGGCTTGAACCAAGCATAGGACAAACTGAGGAGACTCCAGAGAGTCTCACTGATGGCGATGAAGCTGGCATGGCTCCATGACAGGGAAGGGAGGATCCTTGGCTCCTCTCTCCCCTCAAAGACTGACTCTTCTAGACCAAAGCCCTCAGCCAGACCTCACAGTCTTAGTGTCAACCTGTAAACCTCCAGCCCACACACAACAAGCACAGCCATATCACCAGCTTCATGAAACAGGTCAAGAAAAAGAAATTCAAATGGGGGAGCACGGAAGACATACCTCATTCAAAACAGGAGAGAGGGACAAATCTCAGCAGTTCTAACTGGGAAATCAAGGAGAATTCATGCCTCCCATGTGTCCCTCACAGCAGGATTTAAAAAAAGAAGAAATTTAGATTACCAGAAAGTAGCTTATGAATGATTATTAACATTTTAATTTGAATCTAAATAAAGCCTTCTTATTTGTCATCTCTGTCCACAGCCCTGCCAGGACCCTCTCTTCCATCCCTAGGTTTCCATGCCAGTTTCCTAGGCCTGCCATGGCACATGACCACAAATTTAACGCTTTAAAACAATAGAAATCTACTCTCTCACAGTTCTGGAGGCTAGGAGCCCAAAATCAAGGTGTTGGCCGATTCATGCTCCCTCAGAAGGCGCTGGGGGAGGATCTTCTCTTGCCTCTTCCCAGCTGCTGGTGGCTCCTGGTCCTCGGCTTCTAACTGCATCACTCCAATCTTTGCCTCCATGTCCACACGGCCTTCTCTGGGTCTCTGTGTAGCCTCTCCTCTTCTCACACACACCCTAATCCAGTATGACCTCATCTTAATCTAGCTAATTACTTCAGGAAAGACCATATTGCCAAATAAGGTCACCATTCTGAGGTTTGAGGAGGATGTTAATTTTAGGGGGACACTATCCAATCCACTACAGCTGCCAAATCAAAATAAACCACCACCAAAATATGGGACAAAGTGGAGGGAGACAACAAATTATAGCATTCCAGAATTATAAACAAGTTCAAAGTTATAGTCTCCAGGAGATCCACAACTACTAAATTTGAATTGGAAATAACGTCATTCTTACCTTTCTCTCACCCATAGGAAACTGTGAAGCCTTGGAAAATATCAAAAGTCCCCATCAAAGTAACACTAAAACATAGAACATTCCACTGATCCAGACGCTGGACATACTCTGTACAAGTTAGGTATTAGGTGCAGATGGATATTCACATATATTATTGTGAGCCAAGCAGCAAAAAAACAAAACACAGAGGACGATATTTTTCATTTAATTATTTGGGGATGGGAAGTCTTAGAAGATCAAGGTTTCCTTTTAAAAAGTTACCTTAGGTTTTTAATCTCTACCCTCCGCTCCCAAATTACCCTTTTCTAATGATAACAATAAGCCTATATGAAAACACTATATATCAGAGTCCTTTTTCTTTTTTTTTTTTATGAAGGTATTATTTTAGCTGTGAGGAAAAAAAATACCTGCGATCAGCTTAAAGACTTATGTACTCCCTCTGCTGGTTCTGAATTTAAAATAAATCCTCAAAGGCTTCAAGAGCTAAATTATTAATTTCACTACACATCTAAAACACAAAGAAAAATATGATGTGGAATCTCCACCCCGCCCCCACACACAAAGGTATTCAAAGAGATTAATAAGAAATTTCAAAACTCATCTGAAAACTGTCAAACACATCTCTGTTGGGTTTATTATAGGTTCACTCTAGAGGGAAGCTAATGCGTATCATTTGTTTAGGGGCGAGGTCACTTCTGCTTTGGACTTGCCCCCCTACAAATACATACCACATGCCCTCCTTGCTCTGTACTCAACTCCCCACTGCAGGACTAGGATGCATGTGGACACCCAGACATGGTGAGTCTCCAGAAGATAACCTGGCTCTTCACCACAGACAATGACCCAGAAGTAGCAGAATTACCAGAAGGACCACAGTCATCAGAGTAGTCTGCTTTGCTCTGCAATGTTATTCCATACAGTCACTGAGGCACTGCCGAGACAAAGTCTCAAGATTAAAACCTCAAAACAGGAGGGGTAAGAAGTGAACACACAAACTCTAGATACTCCCATCATACATGTGCATTTTACCAAGAAAGAGTAACACATCACAATATTCTACAGATGCCTGCTACTGTAGTTATTTTCCTTTTGGGGGAAATTGAGACACTGTGAAATGAAAGTTGTTTGGTTAAGAATAAAATGGTTAAAGACACTGAGTCTGTCTAGCAGTGATATAAACAGAATTGGGGTCTCCTATCATAATCACTAGTGTAACCATCTATTCAGAAAACTCTAACTAGGAAGAGCTGCAGACTGGCCCTGAAATGGTTCGTCTCGAAGATTGCTTGCTATCTACTCTTCCTTGATATGTACCTTCTATGTCCTAATCCATGGATATAAAACTTCAAGAATACCTGGTACTTATGCCCTAAAATGCAGAACATTATAACCAACTTAGTTTTACACAACAACGCTGCTCCTGTAAGAAGCGGGTAAGTAACCTTTAGGCCAAACAATTCCATGGTGACCTTCCAGACAGTGCACATTGATGTTGCATACAATGGGGTATACAAACAGAGAAAACGTGATTTCATACTTCTCTTAACAAAAGGTCATCCTAAGATCAGGTTTCCCTCAGTTTCTGTGGTGAGCAGTCACTGGCACTTACGCAGTTTTCAGGGACTGCTATGCTAGGAAACAAGACACCATAAGAAACCTCACAGATACAGAACGTCATTTCACATTTACACGTCATATCAACATCAATGCTAAAAGGTCTAAGGCCAATGCCACCTTCAGAGCTGCAAGTATCAAAAAGATTCCACACATGACATCAGCTCACTCCTGAGTCACATCACCCTGTTTTAGTGTCACAGTCCCAGAACAAAGCTCCAAGTATGAGCAATGCGTATGCATCTAGTAGACACACACCCTGCTTTCAAGGCTCTTACGCTGTTCTTGAGAATATACAAGAGCCACAGGAAAGTGACAAAAGAAACAGGCGGGTGTCATGGGGTGGACAGGGTAGGGTGGGGTTAAGAGAGAAGGCTTTTTCAGCAAGGTGAGCTGGGAGCCTGATGGAGAATGCAAAAGAGAAGAACAGCCATTCTAGTGCGAGCCAGCCTTTTGGAAGGGAGGAGCAGCAGAGGAGAACAAATGAAGTAAGAGCTTGCAGAACCTGAGGGGAACAGCTGTGAAACCACAACGGTCAGCAGCAGACATGACAGAACAGGGGTGCCCTGGGCTCATGAGGACACATTCTTAACCCAAACTCTGCTACCCGTGGGACCTTGAGCCAGTCACTCACGCACTCCTGGCCTTTCCTCCACTGTAAAATTAAGTAGTTAGATGATCTTTAACACCTTTTAGTTCTGAGTTTTAGACAACAAACAATACAGATGAGTCAGCTATGTCAAGGCTCCATGTACACTCCAGAGGGAGGCCAGTCCTACATCAGGCCCTGGGAGACAGAATTGGGGATCCCACATCAGTCCAGGGCCACAGGTGTGCTCTAATCCGGGTGGACCCAGGAAAACCCAAGCTTCTCCCAAACAGACCTAACCTATAGGAGCCATGTTACAGTGGCCTTGCATCTCCAGAGCAAGCTCAAAATGATCTGTAGAGGTAAAGGCCAGCTCTGAACCATGCCCAATAAATACCTACTGTGCCATTTGCTAGCAACTTCTCTGCAGAGTTGAAGCACTGGGGAAAACAGGAGTACAGATAAGACAAAGGGAATGGACAGCAATAACAAGTTCACGAAGCACAGATTTGCAAGCTTATTTTCTGTCTCCCCCATTAGAAAGTGAACTCTTGTGAACTGGAACCTTATCTGCCTTGTGCTACTATATCCCTGGGGCCTGGCAGAATGCTGTACACACAATATGCCTTTGATAAATATTTGGTGACTGAATGAAATGGGATGTGATGCAAATGGGTAAAAAGGGTTTTTTTTTCCTATCTTTTATTTGCTTACTGTACACCAGCTGTAACAGCCACTGATACTAGCCCACCTTTGTATTTTTGGTCCCCAGCTCCTTCAATGACAGCCAAAAGGCAAAATGGGTCTTCATGACCCCTCAATTTGTGATGCAGGAAAAGGAGAGAGATGAGGAGTCAAGAACAGGATCAAGTCTGTTCCCTACAGGCACAATAAGTGGGTATAAAAGCAAAATAAATTCCATACTCCCTCCAGCGATGGGTAAATGGGGTACCTCACCAGAACACACAGACCTCAAGTCTTATCTCTGCATTTTCATCCAGATCTTTGGATGGACAGTGTCTGCTAAACTTTTGCCAGACCAAGTAAATGACTTTTTAATAGGACAAGGCCTCTTCATTAATTTTTCAAATAAAAATATCTTGCAGGTTTTAAGTAAGAATCACAAGCAGAGTACTAAAAGTTTAACAAGATGTTCTTCTATGGTGTCATTTTCTTAAAATAGAACCCTCCTAAAATCTCCTAAAAATAAGTCTGCTATAGTTTCATTTCATTTTCTAAGAAGGGGATAAACATATCAAAACACACACTTAGCTTCTTTTGAGTCTCTCTGCTACATGGGGCTCACAGATCAAAGTCTACAAGGGCCAATTTCTTCACTTCACAGGTCAGTGACACAGCTTTGAAAAAGAGGAAAAACAGTCCCCCTAGTGTACTGCTGCTGTAGAAAGAGGAAGTATATTAGCTGAGAATCACTGACGAAGACAGTATGCCAAAGGAAATTACAAAACAGCATTTTGGCAACATGGGCCAAGCAAACAGATTCTTCACACGTGACCATAACCAGCCTTCTGGTGAGTTACTCCAAAAGGTGACTGAGATCAAAATTATGAGCCAACATAGAATTAGGACTTTGATATTTAGAAATTTAAAAAAAATTTTTTTAAAAAGTTGCACTTAACATTTTCTTAATATAGTATGTTGAAAAGGAACTGATGCATTAATCTAAAGAACAGGAACAGTGAGGACATAAATAAGCATTATGTAGCATGTCAGCCCTCATTTTCTTACCTTGGCAAGAAGCCATAATGGTACATATTCTCACATGGAAGAAGGCTCAGACTCTTGAAGAATTATCCTCTGCAGCAGCAGCAGCGGCAGCAAAGTCTTAACATATTATCCCGCATTTGTGAAACTGTGGGCACCACCACAGAAACACAGGTTGCCCATATGATCATGCCTTGACCCATGGGAAATGCAAGTGTGTGGGTGTGTACTGAGGAATTAGTGGTAAACAGGCCTTACCAGGTAAACCCTGGAGTCTAACTTAGAGTCTCCCCAAGACAAGAGGAACTGAAAAAATTCACTAGTTCATTTATGGGTGCAGTACAAGTAACCTTAATCTGAATTAAAGGAAATGTAACCTTTTCCCCTCTTAACCACATCTGATTATTCATTTCTACTTTAATGCCTGAGGTAAGGGAACCTGTGAGATAGCCATCAGCCTTCTCCCTGGCACAGTATGCATCTGACAAATGTAAGGTAACCAAGGGCTTCCTCCTTCTGTTAAAATGCTATCTTTCTTCCCTTTTTTATCACTTCATAGTTCCAAAGCCCTCATGTTGACAGGACAGCTCTACAAACATGATACACTCATTTGGCCTCCACCAACATCCACCTATCCTTCTGATGCTGGAATAGTAACCAAAATGTTTGTAATTGAGAGGCAAACATGCTTTTCAGGAAAGCAACCTCTTCTTACATAAGACCCATTACTTAGTAAATGACCTTTAAAAAAAGATCAATTTAAACAATAAAATACAGAGAAAAAAAATAAGGAACAAAGACCTCTAGAACTGTGGCTACTAATTACCTCTGTAATAACTAGCTGTGTGATTCTAGAAAAGTCATTAACTTCTCTAAGAATCAGATTCTTCACCAATAAAATAAGAGGGTTGAAGTAATAAGCAAACTTTACCCTGGCTATACATTAGAATCACCTAAGAAGCTTAAAAAAAAAAAAAATGCTAAGCCAGTCAAATCAAATTCTCTAGGTATTTGTATATTTCAAAAGCTCTCAGGTAATTCTAATACACAACCAGGGCTGAGAAACCCTGGTCTAGATTCTGATCCCTAAGGCCTCTTTTCTAAGTCTTTCATTTGATGATGACAGGGTGATAATTCTGGTTACAGGATCTCACAATGCAATGGCCCAAATAGCCACAAAAGTAAGGCCTAGACCGTGCATGCCGTGCCCTTTATGCACACATGACTAGGACAAGTTAACCGGAATTCTAGACATTTTTTAGAAGTTAAAAATCCTAATGCATAACTCAGAATGAAAGTAGTGTGGTTTAAATGCACATGCATGCTTTCAAAATTACTAATCATGATAGGAATGAACTCCCAAACTTGGATGCACGGAAATGGGTCACAATTAGCTCCTGATCTCTCCCTTTTCCCTCTTCTTCCACCCCCAATAAACCACAAACACAAAAAATGTTGGCTATTAGTCATAATGAGAATATGAAACCAGCCCCAGTTTCAAAGAGCCTTCTCCATCATCAAAGATTTGAAAGTTCCTGCATGGCTGCATCTTTTGATGAATGTCATCTTACAAAAACTCTAAATTATATCCCTTTAGTCTTCAAGGATTAGTTGCCACGTGACATTCTGAAATGGAATTGGTGAAAAAAAGTTAAAGTAAAAACAATCATAAAATGTGTACCCTGTCTTAAACATATTAAACCTTAATAATTTCAATTTACAGTATATCCTAAGATTTTGGTTAAAGAGAGATGAGATAGCAGGGAAGGATAAAAGAAACCATGGGACAAAACATGGTTATGACATAAAACCACAAAGTTTATGACTAGGCCCCAAAATCTCTATTGCAAGTCCTGCAAACTACATGACAACATAACTAGCCCAATCTCAATTCATGGCTACTTTTGTTGCTACCACTTTCTCATGTAATCTTCCCAAAAAAATCAAGTGTATTAAACTGTTATTATCTTTAACCATAAAAATAATAGCAAGAAATATTATTTGTGGAATTAAATTGTTTTTATAATCTTAAAAATCATGGGAAAGGTGAAAACCCTTCCTATGTTAATTTTTAACTCAGTTAACTAACAGATCCTCTGTACTAAATGCAGACATGCAGGACTAAATTTCGAGTGTGAGAAATTTGAAAAATATTTCAAATGCTCAAATCCATTTTCTCAGGTCCCATACACTCACCCTTTCCTGACACTACACTGAGATTAACCCTTGCCATCCACTTGAAAACCCATCCACTGGAAAACCTTTTTTTTAAAGGGTATCACATTAGTGCTGCTTTGATGCAAAACCATCTAACTTTCATTCTTTCTGTAAAGAAACCTCATATACAACCGGCATTCCTTTGTAAAGCAATTAAACCAAATGTAAAATTCATAATGTCAGCATTTGTTAAAAGGAGATGAAACAGATTTGTGGAATAATATCAAGCACAGGTTTTGCTTTTAAAGTATTTAAATAAGGTCTCTCTAATATGAGCCATTAAGAAAAAACCAGGCAGTTTGCAAGATTTTTCTAAAAACAAATTAAAACGTTCCCTACACGGAACTCTCTAGCTTTTTCATATACAGGCTCCTCTCCAGTGCTTCAATTGTCTAAGATTAAACTGTTCTTACTTTTACACCTACTGGAATCTAGGAAGACAGAGGTCTCACCAAATGGCAATGAAGGGGAAAAAGGAGAAAGCAACTCCCTCTTTCATTAAAAACAAAAAGAAAACAAACACAAAAATGCAACTAAATTGCAAATACAAGCAGCTAGTAAGCCATGTGCATCTCCAACTGCGCAGGACTCTCCACTGCCTGGTACTGACACATTCCTATCTTGGGGGAAGGGGCGAGAGAGGTGCCTAGGGAGGGCAAAGCAGCTGGGTATCAGCAGCCCAGCAGGCGCAGAGGAGTTAATCTCTTTGGATACCCAACTGCAGGAAATCATTACATCATAGGCCTTTCCACACCTCTCTCTCTACCACGTGTCCAGGGCCCCAAGAGGCCCAAAAGGAAATGTAGTCTCTCTTCAGGTTCATTTACAGGTAGATGCCATTATGGCCCAGCCCAGCCACCACAGCTCCCCTCCCAACGGCGTAGGTGGAGCGCAGGCCCCACACCTGACCCCACACCTGAATCCCCGTCTCAAACAGTGCCAGAGTCAGGCCTCAGCGGGAGCAGCAAGTACGGCCAGTCCGTGTTGAGGTGGCCAGGCTGGCCTGTTCGAGGTCCCAGAAGCTACTCGAGGGCAGGTGTACTGAAATGAAATCTCTGAGGAGCAAAGACGTCAATACAGGCAAGGAAAGAGAGCCAGGAAACGGTTTTGCAAACAGTGCTTTTTCGAATGGGATCGATGTGCCTGTGGGAGTTAACACCCACATGCCGAAACTTGGACCCACGGGTTCTCATTCCGCTAGTGACAACGCATCACGTTCCTGCGACCGACTAGAAACCAGACATCCAACCCCTCCTCCGGGCACTGAATCCCAAATATTTCCCTACACCCCTTCACTCCATCCACAGCGCCCTCACGGGGCCCCCATTAGGGTCAACTCTGTTCCAAAGTTGGCCGCGGACCCAACTCCTCAGCGCTGTCCGGAGAATCCAGCAAATGCACTCCTGTGGGTCTGCCCTTCCTTCGCCAGCGTCCCTTGACCTCTCTCCTCACCTGCCTATGCCCGAGGCTTCCGCGGGAGCCTCCTCCCCCTAACCCCCGCAGCCGTCCCCAGGTGCTCCAACTCTGGGGGTCAAAGAGAGCCCCCAAAGCCTCACAATGGAGGGTCCCCCTACCAACCCCTCTCCGCGGTGCCCTCAGGCGCGCTCCGACGAATCCAAACCGCGCTGCGCAGGAGGCCCGGCCGGTCCGGCCGCCAGCCTGGGGTGGGTACGCACCTTCCAGCCGGCAGAGCTGTTGCTGTCGCCCTTATCCTTGAAGTAGGGCACGCAGCGCACCATCCACTCGTAGATCTGGGACAAAGTGAGCCGTTTGTCCGGAGAGCTCTCGATGGCGCGGGTGATCAGGTCGGCGTAGGACAGGTTTCCCCAGGCGTTTCTCCGCGACGAGCATTTCCTTGGCTGCCCAGAGCCCCCAGCCGCCCCCGGCTGCGGCGGTGGCAGTGGCTGCTGAGGCTGCAGCGGCGTCTGAGTTCCCCCGCTCAGCGCGCCTGCCGCGGGGGCTGGCCCGGACCCGGGGTCCTGCCCTCCGGGAGCCAGCAGCCGGGCCGAGTCCTCAAGGAGCAGCCCGGAGCCCAGCGTGCCGCTCCCGCCGCCGCCTATCGCCATGGCCGAGCCGGCCCGGCCACCGCCGTCCTCGTCGTCTTCATCGTCCTCCTCCTCGGGGATCATGGAGTCCGCGGCCGTCTCCCCCGAGGGCTTGGCCGGGCTAGCCTGGAGCTCCGGCCTCTGCAGGGGCCACGTACAAGAGCGCGGTCGGCTCTGGGGCTCGAACTCCGGGTCCAGCTCTACTTCGAGAGGAGAGAGAGGAGCTGGGGAGGCCGGTGCCTCTGCCATCTTCTCCGCCCTCCCGCAGCTCGGGCTCTCGCGCTCTCCTCTAGCGCCGGGGCGGGGTGCGGCGGGGGAGGGACGTGGGCGCCGCGAAGGCTCCGGCTCCCGGGCGCCGCCGCCGCCGCCGCCGCCGCCTGGGGAAGCACGAGAGGAAAGAGAAGGAGAGTTGGTTATCCCGAGCCGGAGCCCAGTCCTCGGCGAGTCCTCGCCCGCCGCCGCCGCTTCCCAGCTGCACCGCGCCGGCCTCCCAGGAATAGGCAGACCTGGGGACGTGCGTCCAGCGAACCTAGCGCAGCAGACGCCGCCCCCTGGCCAGGCCGCGGGGGAGACGCGAGCGAATCGACGGCCTCGCACGGGGCAGCCCCCTCCCCCCGCCGCGGCCGCCTGAGCTGCAGGTCTCTCCTGGGCTAGGTGCTGGGCGGGGAAGAAGGGGGAGGGGCGGGCCGCGCCTTAAAAGCGGGCAGCGGCCCGGGCTGGCGCAGCCGAGGCACGGTCGCAGCCGGAGCCCGAGCGGGCGTGCGTTTGTTTATGTTTCGCTCCAGCCCGCTCAAGTGCCTCCTGCGGTCCCGCCGCCAAAGTCTGTGGCGTCTTCAGCTCTTTTCCCCTTCCCTGGCCCTGCTGCCTCCGCGACCCCCCTTCTACCTCCCACCCAGCCGAGTGGCCAGAGCCCGGGGACAGCACGGGCAGCTCCTTTCTCCCCTCTTCGCCCGCGGGCCCGGAGGGCGAACGTGGGTCTGGGCGCGGATGAGCCCTTGTCAGTGCCAAAACACCGAAAAGACGGAAAGGAGGAGGACAAACAGCCCAGGGGGTGTTTGCAAAAGGTCGAGCCCGGAGGGAACGGCCACTTCAGGTTTTGTATGGTTTATATTCTCGCGGACGTCGTTCCCTCCGCCCCCTTCCCAGTCAGGAAGGGCGGGCGGTGGGGTGGGGAGCAAGTCGGAACATAAATCTTCCAACAGGTCGGGAAGCGCCAAGTCTCCCGGGCTGCCAGAAAACCCGGACCAGCACGTTCATCACCTCCTTGCTCCCACTGCTGCCATCTTGACAGTTTCCCCCCTTCCCTCAAGTCCTTTAAAAACACTAGCGGGAGAGAAGGGGGCGCACACCGAGTCACGGGGAGGGAAAAGGGAAGCGCCTGGCCCAGCTCGGAAGCAGATCCGGAGTCACCGGGAAGGCGGCCGCCCGCTGCACAGCTCCGGCGCCTACCTCGGTTCCTTCCCTTCAGGGACGAGGCGGGACGACGCACAATCCCGCGCGGGCCCGGGGCACGGCGAGGAGGGGGCGCGCAACCTCGGCGAAGGAGAAGCGCTCGGGCCGCCGCCGCAACCCGCCCGAGAAACCGACTGTCAGCTTGCGCGCCGCCGCCTTCCACATTCCTCCTCCTCCCTTCCACGAGCAGGGCGGCCGCGGCAGCAGCACAAAGTTATAGACACACGCAGGGAGCCTCAACCTAGGCTGACGGCGGGCGGGCGGGTCCCCGCCCAAGGGGAGGGCTGGGGCGGCGGGCCCGGGTGTGCTTGTGTGTGTGCGTGTAAGAGTTCGTGTGTGCGCTCCCGCGCCTGCGCGGCCGGTCTCCGCGGGGGCTGCAGGCGTGGGTGTCGGAGCGCGAGCCGCGGGCCGGGACTCGGCGGGCTCTCGCTGCCCTCCCCGCCGGGCTCCTCCTCCCTCCCAGGAGCCTCAACGACAACAAAGCGTGGCGCTGGCCCGCGAGAGGCATGAGCGCAGATCCCCTAACGCTCCTTAGAGCCCAGTCGCGTGGCCTCCGCGACTTGGGGCAGGGCGCCTGGCACCACGGGTCCCTCGGCCTGCACGTCTGCCCGCCGGGCTCTGGGCCAGCCCTGGTGTCCGGTTCCCCGTTAGAATTAGACACCAGGTAACACCTGAGATAAGATGTTGACCGTAGATGGCAAAGGTTACCTCGGCGTGGAAACAGTGACCAGCAAAGATGTTGATGCCTGCAGAACTTCGATAAGCCGATCCCCACAGATTTGATCAGGCACCAAAAGGTTGGCACCGACTCTCTCACCTTGCACGTTCGACGACAATCGCGTCTCACTTTTCCTGGATTTCATAGCGAACGGAGGAGAGGTGTAGCTAACTCGGGAAGAAATGCAAATTATTCCCTCATCCTACACGCCAGGGCAGATTCCGAACAACTGGGAAGGGAAAATAACTTTATTCTAATTTGTAAATAACGATAAAACAGCTGATTGTGCATTTTTTACTTTTTTTTAAGAAGAGCTATTCCTTTAGGTTTAGAAGAACATCTTCACAAGTCCTTATCCTGCAATCCGTACCCCAGATCGTTCATTTGTGCACTAAGAATGCACTACACGCGACATGTACATCAAAAGTCTATCCACTTTGGTTCATAAATATCTTCTTGTTAAAAAGATTAAATCCTTCTAAATCACCGGAGATAATTTCAGTCTAGCAACGGGCTCCGCAACAACCCCATATACAAAAAGGTCCAGCCGAGCATACGCAGAAGTCAGCCCACCCGGCTGGCTCCGGGATCCGGGCTTTGCGCAGGACCCGTCACTCAAGTGACGCGCGGCCCCGCCCCTGCACCAAGCTAGTTCGACGCGTACAAACAGATGATGTCATTGTATCCACACGCGCGTGACCCCGGAGCTCTTCGCCGCGTCGCCATTCGCTGCGATGCTTACTCGTCAAGCCACGCCGAGCGCTGACTGGCCGTGGCCACTAGTCTCCATGCCCCAGACGCCCCTCTCCGCTCCCCGCCCCCGCCCCCCAGCAAATAATAAACAATCGAGTAAAATTCTAAGGCAGGAAGGCGGGGAGGGAGGAGAGGAAAAAGAGAAGGCGTATCAGAAACCAGTTCTTCGCGCCCCTACAGTGGGAGGGTTAAAAGAGGGGACGTGAGGGGACAGGGAAGGAGGAAGGGAGCAGACCTGGGGCGATGGGTCCCACCGCGATGAGGAGGCGTCGGCAAAGGAAAGTTAGAGAGCACTCGGCGGGGCGCGCCTGGCGCTGCGGTGGGCGCTAGGGCCCGGGAGCGCGGGGCTCTGGGCTCGGGGGCGGGCCGCGGCTGGCCAAGGGGGCGGGGACTGAGGAGCGGCGGGGGCGGAGCTGGCGACACGTGCGGGAGGAGGTCGGGCGCGCGCCGCACGGGCTGGTCGGGGGCGCGCGGCCCCGGCAGTCGCGCGCCCTTGTTTACCAGCGCACGTGGGTGTTATTTTTAAATGGAATGTAGTGCTGGCTGCGCGGCCGAGTGGCTGGAGCGTGGGGCCTCTCGCGCTGGCGGGGGGACGCGGCGGGACTGGCGCCGCGCGTCCTCTCCGGGCGCTGCTAGTGACCCAGCAAGGCTGTCCCCACTATGCGGTGCCAGTAAAGCTGGCGGCCGAGGCCGGGGAGCCTGATTGCAAGTTTCGCGCGCTGCCTAAGCCGCTGCGAGAACGATGGTTTCCCGCCGCGGAACGCTGCCTTCTTCGCGCCCAGACTTGGCTCCTGCATTCACATTCATGGAACAAAGCCGCCTGCTTGTCTTTGCCTTGGAGGCCGCGTCAGGCCCGGCCCCGCGGCCACCGGTTCTGGAGCAGGTCTCACACGCGAACAGCCTCAGTGGCACACGGACTTTGGCCACGAGGTGTACTCTCAGCTCCCTACGTGGTCTGTGGCCTCACTACCTTGTTCGAATGCCCCCAGTCCACATGTGCCCGTCTCGTGGGCATATGGGTCTGCCCACGTACAAATAAGCTTCTGCTACTTAAGGTTGTCTTTGGAACGGGAAGTCTGGGGGAGGGGCTCTGACTACTTCTTGGGGTGGCTCCTGGGCGTGAGGCCCCTCTCCGTGTGTAGGCCTGCACCGCTGAGAGGCCTGGAGTTTCCATTTGGTTTACAGCCTGGCAGTGTCGTTTTTGATGTACGAACACAACTCAGCTTCAAGTGCCAATGCTTGGGGCAGGGAAGTGGTGTTAAGAGCATATAAGTCAGAGTCTTTTGTTCAGCTTTGCACAAAGAACCGGGAGGCTAGATGACCCAGGGGTTTGCATCATGATAACAGCATAAAATCCAATAAATTTTCAATTACTGGTTTTAAATACAACTGTAGAAGAAATCCATGCATTTCCTTCTCTAAATCTGAGCACTCCTTTGTTATTAGAGTGCAGACCTGCAGAAATAGAATGTGTTTACACTGGCTGGGCCCTCAGGCCATTAGATTTTCACTCTAAACAATTGGAGTGTCTGTTTACAGAATGCATATCCCAAGGGCCTTCCAGAAAACTGGAAAAGTTAAAAGATTCAGTGGATTAACTGAGAGCCTTTTGAGTTTCACAGTGAGGAATAGGGGGCACATGATAAATCCATTTCCCTCAAAAAGCTTGCTTACAGTCTGAACTGAGGAGACAGGACATATTTAAAAGTTAAGTATTTCAAGAGTTTAAAAACAGAAGTCAAATGCAAGAGACCATACACATACAGTGTTAAGTTTCAAATGTGTTGAAGATCAAAAAACTTCAGATGGCAGTGACTATACACATGCAGCTTTGTAAATGTGGTCTTACCTAAAGAATGTATCCTCATAAATTGTGCCTATGAGCAAAGCTTCAAGAACTCAGAGACTGAATCTCAGAGATTATTCTCTTTTAGCCTGAAATTGCCTTGACCTTTGCCTTCCTCTTGAAGGCCTCCTTGGTCCTCCATTTCTTCCTACCACCTTTTTTCTTTAAACATTTCAGTATAGGAAAGCTGAGAGTTATGGTTGTTGGTTGAGAAGGAATGCCAGGATTACCTCTGAGGTAGAATTTTTAGTCAAAACTTTCCCTGCCTCTTATTGATAATTTTATACCCTATTTCTTTCTATGAATGATTTAAGGTGGTGACTGTTCACTCCATTTTGTAAATTCAGTCACTGGAGGAACAAAAATTTACAATTCTTACCTGAATAAGCAAAGTAAATTCACCATTTCAAACACCTAGTTGTGAGGGCCTTGGTGGTAGACGCCAGGGTTCTCCCTCTGAAGGGGCCACTGCTCAGCACCTCTGTCCTAGTCCAGTTCTCCTTGCACCTGGGCCAGCTGGAGCCTCCCTCTGACTACAGAGCCCAAATTCTAGGAACTGGGCATGCTGCTCCCTCTCTGCAAGTGCCCGTTGTCCTCTTGGATTGGCTTCTATGTCCATCTCTGCAATGAAGACAGGAAACACGAAGAAGACAGAAAATGCAAAGCCTCCTAACAAATAGGTGTGACCCACCTGGAAAGAAAGAAGGATCGCCAATATTCAGATCTATAGCTGCTCCTCAATCTATCTCTGACACCCTCATTAGTCCCTTTCTCTGCTTCCCCTCTCAGCAAACTGCTCTCATGCAACACTTTATTGAACACTGTACCAAAGAGCTATGAGCTGCCACTTGTCCTTTGGGGCATCATTCCAGGCAGGTTTCATCACCACCCTCTCTATCTGCACCTCCTGTCCTCTTTCTCCCTCTTTGCCTCCTTTAGGCATGACAAATCTGGGCAAAGCCTCTCCCAGGTCATTACTAGGACTGTCCTATGGTAAGTTGTGAAGGGCGCGAGTATATAGAATTTCAGGGGTGAAAAGTGGGGGATCCAAAAAAGGGATATTTGCCTGAAATGGAATTCGACAGACATTAGGAAGAATTCTCTTTTTTGGTAATTTGAGGTAATGATGATAGCCAATCTTTGTCACTTAATATGTTGCAGACCCTGAACTAAGCACTTTATTTGCAGTGTTTAAGCCTCACAAAGCCCATGCAAGGTGAGTACAGCAGTGCTAAATGGCATGGGGGTTGCGATTCAGGTCGAGTCTGAGTCTGAGGTCGAGTCTGATCCCCTCATCCACCAGCCATGTGACCTGGGGTTGTTATGTAACCATTGAGCCTTGTTCCTCATCAATAAAATGAGTCTAATGCCTTCTAGGATTGTCGGAAGGATTGGGCTAGTTGAGATCACAATCTAAAACATTTAATATTGGGCCCAGGTGCGGCGGCTCACGCCTGTAGTGCTAGCTCTCTGGGATGCCGAGGCGGGCAGATTGTTTGAACTCAGGAGTTCGAAACCAGCCTGAGCAAGAGCGAGACCCCGTCTCCACTAAAAATAGAAAGAAATTGGCCAAACAACTAAAAACAGAAAAAATTAGCTGGACATGGTGGAGTGTGCCTGTAGTCCCAGCTACTCGGGAGGCTGAGGCAGGAGGATCGCTTGAGCCCAGGAGTTTGAGGTTGCTGTGAGCTAGGCTGACACCACAGCACTGTAGCCCAGGCAAGAGAGGGAGACTCTGTCTCAAAAAAAAAAAAAATAAGGTGATTCCCCAAGCTCCATCTTGGACCAACTGAGTTAGAATTTCGGAGGGTAAGGCCTGACATTGATTTTTTAAAAAATGATTGCCAGGTGAATCAGAGGCAGTGAAGTTGAGAACCCTGAGATAGAATTCTCTCTGCTGCACACTTTGTTGTTTGCCCTAGGCTATGACTAATTGGTTCCTGCTTAGAATGAGAACTGACTACGCACAGGGGACAGCTTCCATACATGAACATCTTAGTTTTATATCCCCTGCCAGGGACCATCCCTCTCATTTCACAGGTGTTTGCCTTAGGTTACACAGTGAGTGGCAGGCCAGGCTTTGGACGGAGGGTTGTCTGAAACCATGGCACGTTCTCTTCCCCTGAACCCCGCACTGCCTCTCCAACAGTGGGCCCAAAGGAAAGGGGCTTTACGTGGTCCTTGTGGCCTGAAAAAAAGAGGCTGGGACGGGATAAACAAACGGAACCCCAGGCACAGTCTAAAGCTGGTGGTTATCTAGCCAAATCTGCCCCCACAGGGTTGGTTATTAGCTTTCCCAGGTGTTTTTAAAGTTTTCGGGTCTGCTGCCAATATTTTTAAAGGAGGAGATTTCACCTAAAATCTGGATTTCTAGCTCTTATTGAAAAATTGGAAGATCTGGTGACACTGACACCATACCCACATGTCAACAATTAGCTGATATGTCCTCTCTGGAGGAATATCATGAACCTAGGCCCCAACAAATTTCCACAGATAAAATTTCAAGGCTGGGCATGGTAGCTCAGGCCTGTAATCCTAGCACTCTGGGAGGCCGGGGTGGGAGGACTGTTTGAGGCCAGGAGTTCAAGACCAGCCTGAACAACAGTGTGACTCAGTCTCTACAAAAAAATAGAAAAATTAGCTGGGCGTGGTAGTGCATGCCTGTGGCTCCAGCTACTCGGGAGGCTGAAGCAGGAGGATCCCTTGAGCCAGGAGTTTGAGGCTGCTGTGAGCTATGATGACACCACTGCACTCTAGCTGGGGCAATATAGCAAGACCCTGACTCAAAAAAAAAAAAAAAAAAGAAGAAGAAGAGCGTATAAGTATGCTTAATAGATATTTAAAGAAATAAAAAAGAAGTTTGAAAATATGAAAAAGGAACAAGAGTGTGTGAAAAAAACAACTGAGTAGATTTGAAATCAAATCAAATACTTCTTATTTGGTTTAGGTCCTTGAAGACACAGGGGACAGGCTATACACCTTATAGGTCATTGATTGCCAACTGAAAGAAGGAAGTACTCGATTCTTCTTTTGAAACCTAGCAGTAAGAATGAGCGTTGTGACTACATTTTTAAAATGTAAATGTAAAAAATCCTATTGTAAGATCCAACAAATCACTTCTGGGGAAAGGAAGACATAAAGTCAGAATTAATGCATACTTCCAGCCGACTGGCCTCCAGCAGATGGCATTGAGCTTTGTGAGTGGTCTATCAATTCCATTTCTCTTCTTGGAAAAACTTGTGAAGTGAGCATGTGTCCATATCCACTTGTTAGAAAATCTATTTAAAATGCCTAGTAATTGAAACCTTAAATACAAATTACTTTAAAACATTGATGTGGTACTTAAAAGAAATCAAGGCCATATGGAACCATTCATTACTCTGAATATATTGCATTGCCCTGGTACCATTTGGCATGTCCACTAATGTGTAAAGTTTTCTGGAATAATCTGGTACTAAAGCCCCCAAAGAATGTGATTTAGGGCTTGAGGGACATTAAATCTGATTACTGTCCCCTCCCACATCCACATCTGAAAATGGAGTAAACCTGTGAAATAGGAAGACAGCAGAGGAAAAATGAAAAGTTTAGCAAATTTTGCAAGTCTGATGTAAACATCAGTTTAAAATTCTCAGGTTAGCAAAGTTATGAGGCCTGTGCACATGTTAACAGCAAACCCTGGCATAAAAAAGTACCAAGTAATGCTACCACGGTTGCTGTGAAGATGGGCTGTTTGAGCTTGAATGCTACTCATTAGTGGTGGTTCAAAAGTCTTAAAGTTTTTTCTTTGTTGGAGGGACTTTTGTCTCAGTTCAGGTCCTACTTGAGCCTTACTTGGTGGCCTATCAGAGTAAGGGTCCTAATGTGTTAGTGGGACAAGCTTATTGAGCCCTTTTCTGCCCACCTTAAGAGGTGGTGTTCAAGGTGTCTGGCCTGAGACTGCCGGCATTTTCTTCAGAGAGGCAATTCTGGTTGGTGGTTGGATCTGCTCTCCTCAGAAGGTAGGTCTTCTCCACATGG
This sequence comes from Avahi laniger, assembly GCA_963575035.1. Lineage (NCBI taxonomy): Eukaryota > Metazoa > Chordata > Mammalia > Primates > Indriidae > Avahi > Avahi laniger. Next base: position 18,413 of record CAUYSK010108406.1, read on the forward strand.
TGGAAAGGGCTCACCTTTGCTCTGTTCCCACTCCCCGGAGTAGTTCACATTCTTTTAATATTATATCACTGTGCCCTCTTATGGTCTCTTTGTGCTCATTCCTGGAGAAACAGCTGAAGCTACCAAAATGGGTGAGAAAATCACTTACGTGAGACATATGTGAGGAGGAAGTGTCCAGGCCTCAAAACACGAGTTCTTTTATGAACGCATAACATCTGAACCTCACACGTTCACGTAGCGCTTAGAGTCCTTTTGCGTTTCTCAAATCTCTAATTTGAAGGGGTTTTTTGTTTTTGACATATAAAATGGCCTTTATAAAAATCTGCATTTTGGAAACAAATAATGAAGCCAAGTGAATAATTCCATAGACAAACACAATCCCTGGGGTCCTAGTCCTGTTTAGGAAATTGACTAAATCCAGTCACTTTGGGGCAGGCCTTCCTGTTCTCTCTGGAGACTGAAACTTCTCTTGGTGTTTGTGGGTATGTTGCTAACCAGTAAAAAGATGAGGTTTGAGCTGGGTCCTTTCTTTTCACTTGTTGTGCCATAAAAATATGTTATTGAAGAGGGAGTGAGTTGTCATGACAACTATGACCAGAAGGGTCCGCGTGACCTCATGGGAGCCGGGGAACAAGAGAAGCTGTGGCCTGCACAGGCTGGCCTTTCTCCAGTGGGTGGGCAGCAGAGACAGGGCCTGAGGGAAAGGTCAGTGGCCTCAGAAACCGCCATCAGCAATCCCCTAGACCTGACAACCCTCTGGGTTAGGTAGCAAAATCAAGTTTCTTTACCTGCTAAATAGAGAATCAGACTGGATCTGGGGGAGACCACTGGCAAAAGATTCCCATGAGGCCCAGTCCGAAAGAGGCAGCCATTTTGACCCATTTTCCCCATTATAAACTCAATATTATTTAAAAAAAAAAAAACTTGTTCTTTTCAAATTAATTGATCCCCAAGTGAACAATTAGAATTGTATTCCTTTCTCAAAAGTATAAAAACTAGTTTTTCTATATATGTTTTAAGTTAGTCCCCCTCTGCTTTTCCACCATTGTCGTTCATTAATATTGAATTTAGGCAGATCAAAATTCATATGTCACTGTTGCTTAACTTCTGCATTCAAGAAATATTCAGAAGAATGTTAGATGGCTTGGAAAACTCCTTCTGGAAGTCCTTAATGTCATCCTACCTAATGCTACTTCATTCTCTCAAATATAAAAAAATGTTTATTAATCTTGAATCTTTCTACATATCCAGTATGAGACAAAGGCATTTAAAATATTTTATGACACCTATATTTTTTTACTTGTCCTACATCTGTGAGAATGGTACTCTTGTCTCCTTCTTTACCATATATTTTTTTTCACTTTTTATTGAGAAATATAATACAGAAAAATCACGGAACAGTTTATGTTAACAGTGCAGTTTAATGATTTTTTTTCCATTGAAAGGAAGTAGTGTCTGTACTAGAAGCTTCTGTACATATTCAATGCTCATGAACTCACTATATTCCTATACATGAGATGATGTTCTCCTCACTTCATAAATGCTCAGATTGAAGTTTGGCCACAGGCCTGAGGTTTCCCAGTGGAGGTTGTGACAGAGCTGGGACTTGAACCCAGCTCCGGCTGACTGCAAAGACTTCACGCTCCCCACTTTGCTGCGCAGTTTCCATCCCCACTCTTCTTCCCCTTCCCATCATCTGGAAGGCAGCTGGCTGGGTTGGAGTCATGTTGCCTATGTGGCCCAAGAGCCACTCGCTGGGGACCAGGCCCTGGCCTTTGGCCTCACACACACCCTGCATTAGCTAACAGAGTTTACCACCCAAGGGAACGTTACAGGAGGGTCACACGGCACTAACCCAGCAGAACCACATTTCTCTTGTTATAAAGAATTTCTCTTAAATATTCCTTGACTAGTTTCTTCTGTTTCGTTTAACACCCAGATACCCACTTACTTCTGTTACAGCCTCAGCCGTAGGGCTTCTCTAAGTTCTTTCACAGTGGGATCTTGCCTCTCTTACTCTGAGCTACTTGATTCCTTTCTTAGCAAGTGTATGTTGAATGCCCAGGCTGGGGATCAACATGGGAGAAAGAGCACAGGAACCAGAACACGTGCCTGCTGAACTCTGCTCCCTCCGGGGCTCACCCGGCCCATTTGACCTTCCTCTGCATTTTCTCCTGGATCAAAGGAAAGTACTGGACTAGAAAATCTCAGAGACACCTTCTAGTGCTAACATCTGTGACTGTGTTAATTAATTTCTTCAACAAGCATTTATCAAATACCTGTGTGTACCCATTTACAAACAAAACTTCTGGCCATGTTATTGATAGGTAAAAATGCCACAAAGCTGTTTTGTTTCCCCTTGTTTACATGCTTGTGGATGTTCATCATTTCTTCACGGTGTAGCTATTTCTAACCATTACATTTAATTCTTTTTTTAGCAAGAGCCATCTTTGCTGTTTTCCCACTAGACTAGAAGCTCAGTGAGGCCAGGGATTGTGTCTAATTGGTTGGTCACTGTATCTTCACTGTAGCAGGCACTCAGTAAATGTAGAGGGAAGGGAGGGAGGGAGGATTGACCCTTGGAATCTTCCCATATCTGTGATATCACTGGGCACAGGAACAGTCAACAGTTAAGCCACAATCCCTGTCCACAGAAGGGGCCATTGGTAGCAGGCTCTGACCTTTTACTGAATCAGTAAATCACCAGAGCTGTAGAAAATTACATTATTTTTATTGAAGCCTCTTGCAGGTACCTAATGTAATTATGACCCTGATAAAGGATGCCAAGTGCTCCTGAGTGCAAAAGAGGAGAGAAAAATATTATAATTAAGTTACCAAACTTATTTGGCTTTGAATCATAGAAAATCTACTGTTCTGGGAGCTCCTCATTTCTGTTGAATTGGCATTGCTGTAAGGCAATCTGTTTCTGTTAGTTTTTGTTAGAGTGTTTTAGGTATGCTCTTTAGGAAGATCTCATTTTCTTCACCTGGGTCCAACTCTGGATTCTGCTTAACTTCTGGTGATATGTGATTTGTTATGGATATGCCCTAACAGATTTCCTTCCTGCAGTTATTACCACACTCCTTACTCAAGTGTAAAATACAGAATTTTTCTTTGCTCAACTATGTTCTCCTGTGCTTAGACAGCATGCCATCTTGCACTCATATGGCCACCCACTGCCCTCCCAAAAAGGAGCCTTGGACTTCCAGACCTCTTCCTGTGGGGCAGGGGGTGGGAAACAGACTACACATGTCCCCCCCTCTACCCTCTACTAAACAAAGACAGATCACTGGCTGGGCTTGGAGAATCAGGCTGCGGATTTATTTTTTCTTTACCACTTCCCTTTAAGGTATCCAAGGAACGAGGACTAATTTCTAGGCGGAGAAGTGAAATCTATTTTTCAAAGTGCTGGAATGACTCTGTAATAGAGCCAGATGGACTCCTTCAGGTTGAATTTCTGTCTAAAAAGCTTGCATTTCTCAAGCAAGCCGGGCCTTGGAGAGGTTCTGAAGGAAGGCGGTAGGCACTGAACCGCGTACAGCCAGCTGCGCTTCTCCCCTGCAGGGCTGGGGGTCCTAGGACAGCATCTGACCACAGCTGCTCTAGCTTTTGCCCTGTTTTAGTGAGGAAATGCAGAGGGGAGAACTGTCTTCAGTTCTCCACCAGGCAGTGCTAATATCAATGAGGAGCTGAGTTCCTAAGGTAGGAGAAAGGTCCAACCAGTCTAGCTCCCCTGGGGGTCACTGCAGCAGGGTGCAGAGCTGACTATGGTGACCCTCCCCCTGCCCTTTCCTCAGTAGCCCTGTCCTTTAGCAACGCTTCCAGAGGGACCCTATGGGAGGCTACTGTAGCAACTGCCAAGTCATTCCCTGCCTTCAGGCTCTCAGTCGCCCAGTGCTGTGCTAATGTCAAAGCTGTGAGGTTAAGCCTTGTGTAGCCTATTTTTAAAAACCAGATGATAGACTTCTCACAGGCAGGGACACGTCTTAGCTTTTTTCCCTTCTGGATTTACTGGAGCTGTTACAACAGTGCTGCCAATGTCCGCCAAACATTGCCTGAGATTGAAAAACAATCTCTCACACATCCATGTGTTACTATTTTTGAATGGTACTTAGAGGCTGTTACAAATATTTATTAATATCATTATGAATTTTTCTCAATCAGTGAGTAATAAAGTGGATCCACAATCATGGGAGAGGCCTTGGCACCTTCTGACATTAAAGGGGCCCTCATGTGCAGAAAAGGTGGGCAAAGATATCAAAGATTTCAGATCCCCGGCTTCCTTTCCTTTGGGGCTGAGGCTAAGGAAAAATGCCACCACCCTTTCAGCAGCAAGGGAATTCTGCCTCAGTGGATAGTGGGCTTGATGTCTTTGCACAGCTGCCTTTGTTGACCTATAATTGCCACAAGAAATATTCACCTTGGGGAAAAAAATATTCCTTTGAAAAAAAAGATGAGCGACATAATAAAGCCCTTAACATTTATTCTGGATTTTATAACCACCATCATCACCCTCATTCTAACCTTGCATAACTTTGAAAAACTGAATAGTTGCTGAAAAGTGAATCACCTCAGGGATGAGACCCAAGGTTGGAGCTTTCTTCTGAAAGGATGGTGTTTCAGAACAGCCTTGGAAGGTGAAACTGGGTCTTGCCAATGAAGTCCTCAGCTGGCATTTGCCACCATTGTTTTACCTGTGTGAACCCTGTAATTATCTGGGGTGGATGGGGCTACTTTGCAACCTGAGCCAAATGCTGTCCTAATACTCCGAATACCCCCAGCCACCGCCAATCTGGCTGGAAGCATCCGTGGATGCTGTTTAACAGCCATCTCTCTGTGGGGGATCACTGTGGATCATGATTAACCCCTTGCTGAGTGCTCCCCACTCCTGCTGCTGCCAGCTGCCATTGTCCCCTGGATCCTTGCAAATGGCCAGTGTCAGGGCACCCCTGTGTGCTTTCAGCCACACAGCGGGGCCCAGCAGGCTGTACCATGAGCCAGCAGTGGGCTGTGCCTTTGATTGTAGCCTTCTTCAGGCTTCCAGAATGTGCCTCCACCAATGCCCCTCTTTTTCTTAAGTTGTTTTGTCTTCAATTTCATTCTCTTTCTCAAGTTCCTTTAATTTGAACACCAGACTTTCTCCCGGTGCTCATTCCAGAAAACACTCCCACTGAAGAAGGATGTAGGTGAAGGCCAAGTTTTCTAGTGTTCCCAAGAGCCAGGCTGAGGCTGCTCCGTGGCTGCACTCGGAGAACCGCATCCCTGGACTCCTAACGGAGGCCTGAGCACTCTGCTGCCGGCTCTAGGGCTTTTATCCCTGGAACGCTAGCATATCCTGCAGTTTGCTTTTATTTTACCTCCCAGTCTCCACGTGTAAGGCATTTCAGAGGGACAGGATGGGAACAGAAAGACCTTCAGTGAAGTCTCAAGAATTATTTCCTGATTAAAGTGAAAACATACAGTGACCCCAGTTATATTGCTCATCTCATAGCTTAAGATGCCAAGAAATAACCGTGACATTTGTGAAGGAGGATAAAGTTGCTGCCTAGAAGGAGAAAGACACACCAAAACTGGCCCAGCAGCTGGCCAGAGACAGTGTCCGCCCAGTGCACTTCTAGTGCAATGAGGTACCTGTAAACGCGTGGACTCCAGCTTTCCCTGGTGGGACACTCAGACATCCTCATAAGAGGGTGAAATTCAACACAAAGGACCAGGAAGGGACATCTCTAACCTCCACACATGATTAGGTCTATTCAGATCAGAATGAACACTTCCCCATCATCTCTGCTGAGCCCGAGTGAGGGCTGCGGGACAGGCATCCCCCTCGTTTCCAGGTGGGAGAGCAAGGCCAGAGGGTCAGGCTTGGGCAGAACAAGGCTGATATCTCAGTCACAGCTCCTGGCTCCAAATCGTCCCTCCCAAAATCCTCCCTTACCAAGAAAATGTCTTTTTCCACTGCCTTTGACACCCGTCATGGGCAAGTTTTCCTGGCAAGTGTCTGTAACTCATTGGTGTCACTGTCTCACTGAACTAGAGAATGACATCAGGATTGGAAGCACGCTCAGAGATCACCCCACAAGACACTAGGGCACTTCACGTGCCTGGGTAGGGGGGCGTCATGGGGTGCACTGACACCAATCTTTCTAGAAAAACAGCTTTCATCTGCAGCATGCAGGGCACTTTACTCATCTTATGTCTTAGCTGCCTTACCACAGTGAGGTAGGTCACAACCAGAACCGCTACTTTGCAGGTGGAGAAGAGGCAGGGGAAGAGAGGCAGAAACAGAAACAGTATCCCTTCCTACTTGTTACCTTCCCTATCAAACTTCACAGCTTCCTCTCGCCTTGGCCAGCACCTCCTACTGTTTTACAGGGAACCCCAGAAAAAAAGAAAAGTATTTCTCTACGTAACTTACCCAGAAGAGCAGGCTGGCCACGCGCTGGCAGGTTGTGGTTTCTTTAAGGCAGAGCAAGTTTTCCCAGGGCCGTCCTCTGCGGAGCCGGGAAGGGAAGGTCTTTGCCTGAATTCGCTGTTCTCCTTCTGCCATCTTGTGGCTGTGAGCGGAGCATACATGCACATTTCAACCTTCGCCGCCCACACTCCGCGACCTCCCAAGGTCTGATGGGGGAAGGAGGTGAAAGCGGAAAAGAGAGAGAGGAAGAGGGAGGAGGAGGAGGAGGGGCAGTGGAGGGAAAATATAAAACATCTGTGGGTATGGCTTTCATGGTGTGTTCATCCGGTCGCTGCACCCTCGGCTCAGCTACACAGACGTGTGGCAGAGACACAGCAGTGCAGTTCCATGGACGTTTGTGCGTGCCTACGAGGTGTTGGGCACTGTGCTAAGGGTTGGTCTGCAAAACAGGTGCTCAAAAGATCCACTGTCCACGACCCTAGGGAAGTTTATCAGTATTCACTTTAGAATGTATTTTATTATCCCCCCAAACAAGGTGCTGTTTTCACACACATCTTTCCCCTTCTATGTCTGTGGCTGGGTCCCAAGATTTGATCACTTTTATTTATGCACATGATGAAATGAAGTCACCTACAAAAGGTTCTTGGATCAAATATCATTTGTTTCAAATGCCATTTTTTAAAATTAAACTTTTGTTTTGAGGTAAGTATAAATTCTCACAGAGTTGTAAGAAGTAATACAGAGAAAGCCCATGTAAGCTTAACCCAGTTTCCTCCGATGGTAATACCTTGCAAAACTGTAGTCCACTATCACAACTGGGAGATTGCCACTGATAGTTGCAGTTAAAGTCCAGAACATTTCCATCCACAGAGGCATCCCTCCTGTTTCTCATGTATAACTGCACCTACGTCCCTCCCACCGTACCTACCATGTTCCTAACCCCTGGCAACAACTAATCTGTTCTCCATTTCTATAATTTTGTCATTTCACAAATGTCACATAAATGGAATCATACAGTCTATAATTTGGGGGGAGTGTTTTTTTTCCACTATGAATAATTCTCTGGAGACTCAGCCAAGTTGTGTGAATTCATAGTTTGTTCCTTTTTATTGCTGACTGCTATCCCATGGTATGGATGTACCACAATTTGTTTAACCATTCACCTATTGAAAGACACTGTGCTTGTTTGCAAGTTTGGGTTATTACATATAAAGCTTCTATGAACATTTGTGTGCAGGTTTTTATATGAAAATAAGTTATTTCCTCTGGCATAAATGTGCAGGACTATAATTGCTGGGTCATATGGTAGTTGTGTGTTTAGTTTTTAAAGAATCTGCCAAACTGTGTTCCAGAATGACTCTACCATTTTGCATTCCCACTAGCAATGTTTGATCAGTTTCTAGGATCCTCACCAACATTCAGTCGTTGTCACTTTTTTTTTATTTTAGCCATTCTGCTAGTGGGTAGTGCTATCTCACTGTGATTTTAATTTGCAGTTTCCCTAATGGCGCATGATATTGAGCATCTTTTCATGTGCTTGTCATCTGCATATCCTCATTAGTGAAATTTCTGCTTGTCTTTTGCCCATTTTCTAATTAGATTCCTTGTTTTTTTTACTGATGAGTTTTGAGAGTTTTTATATATTCATGGCTAGTATCTAGAATATGTGGATATGTAGATACCCAGAATTATGGGATGTATGGTTTGTAGGTATTTTCTCCCAATCTACAGCTTGTCTTTTCATCCTCTTAACAGTCTTTCATGGAGCAAGTTTTCATGTTGTTGAAGTCCAATTTATCAATTTTTCTTTTTATGGATTGTGTTTTAGATATAAAGTCTGAAAACTCTTTGCCAAGTCCTAGATCCTGAAGATATTTTTCTATTTTTTCTAAATGTTTTACAGTTTTACATTTTACATTTAAGTCTGTGATTGATTTTGAGACAAATTTTGTATGAGGTATGAGTTCTAGGTAGAGATTTGTTTTGTTTGTTTATTTGTTTATATCTATGGATATCCAGTTATCCCAGCACCACTTGTTGAAAAGCCTACCCTTCCTCCATGGAATTGCTGTTACGCCTTTGTGGAAAATCAGTTGGGCATATTTGTGTGGGTCTCTTTCTCAGTTCTCTATTCTGTTTCATTAATCTCTGTGACTATCCCGCCACCTAACCACACAATCTTGATTACTAAAGTTATACTATTAATATAAATCTCTAAATTGGGTAAAACGATTCCTCCCACTTTATTCTTATTTTTTGAAATGGTTTTAGCTTTTCTAGCTTTTTGTTTGCCTTTCCATATAAATTTTATTTAACAGAATAATCTTGTCTAGATCTACAAAAAAATCTTTCTGGGATTTTGATAGGAATTGCATTAAACTTGTATATCAGTTTTGGGAGAATTGTCATCTCTGCTATGTTGAGTCTTCTTATCCATGAACATTGTATGTTTCTCCATTTATTTAGAACTTCTTTGATCATCAGTATTTTGTAGTTTTCAGCATACAAATCCGGTACATGTTTTGTTAGATTTAGACCAAAGTCTTTTCTTTTCTTTTCAATTGTAAATGGTATTCTTGCAATTGTAAATGGTATTTTATTTTTAATTTTAGTGTCTATGTGTTCATGGCTAACATACAGAAACATAATTGACTTTTGTATGTTTATCTTGTATCTGCAACTTTGCTGAACTTGTTTATTAGTTTCAGGAACTTTTTATCTGTAGAGTCCTTGAAATTTTCTACATGGACAATCATGGCATTTGCAAATAGGAACAGGTTTTTTTTTTTAATTCTTCCTTTCTGATCTATTTGCCTCTTATTTCCATTTCTTCCCTTATTTCATAAGCTAGAACTTCCAGTACTATGTTGAATAAGAGTTATGTGAATGGACATCCTTACCTTGTTCTGGATCTTAGATTGAACCAGTCTTGCATCTGAAATACACTGTTTTTGAGTATGGTGTATAATTCTTTTTATATATTGTTGAATTACATTTGCTACTTTTAAAATAATTTTTGTGTTTATATATATAAGAGATATTGATCTTTGGTTTTATTTTTTTTGTACTGTCTTCATCTGGTTTTGGTATCAGAGTGATTCTGGCTTCATAAAATGAATTGAGAAGTGTTCCCTCTTCTTCTATTTTCTGAAAGAAATTGAATAAAACTGATGTTAATTCCTTTTCGACTATTTGGTAGAATTCTCCAGTGAAATCAAACTGGGCCTGCAGGCCTCTTTTTTGGGAGGATTTAGGTTCTAATTTAATTTCCTTCATAGTTATAGGGCTGTTCACATTATCTGTTTCCGATTGGTTGAGTTTGGTAGTTTGTGCTTTTCGAGGAATTTATCCATTTCATCTAGGTTGTTAAATTTACATGTGTAGAGTTTTTCATAGTATTCCCTTATTATTTTGTGTGCAGATGCAGGAGTTTTTATAAATGACACTTAACATAATTTTTGGTCATAAATCACATCGTGATGCAACATTTCCAAACACATTCAAAATTTCTCTTTATAGAAGCAGTTACAGATGTTGTAAGGCTGCTTCTTTCTCACTCTTGTTAAAAAAACCCAACACTTCACCCATTCCTTGAAATTACTGATTTTTTAAAATACTTGTTAGTAGTATACTACTGAACCACTTATATAGGAAAGCTCAGCAAACTTAGGACAATCAAGATTTTTGAAAATGGCTTGTCAGAGAAAGTGCATAGCTCATCTTTAAGTCCAACAATTCTTTTACACACTTTGCCGCAAGCAATCCAACCTTTATGTAAGCACAAAAGATTGTCATCATCTTTTTTCAGGGCCACTGTGATCACTGACCATAAATACTGAGTGAGTGGCTTCACCCTGGTCCTACTAAGTAAAGTACTTTGTTGTGAGGTCAGCTTGATGAAATGGCCTCACTTGAGATTACCCCCACCCTATCTCCCCAATGTTTCATTTATAAACTACTGTAAAGATTCTGTTATTGAAGGGTCTTGTCTTTATAAAACTACTCATGTCAATGACATCCTGTAACACTAAACTGTAGTGTGAAGTGACTCCCTGCTGGTGAGTGGACAAGTGAGGGGCCTCAGCACTGTGAAAGCCGCCTTGCCCTGGCGTGGAAGGTGTTAGACCACAGCTGTCTGGGAGTGAGTGGACCCAGAGAGGTGCTAAGGACCACCCACATGGCAAAAATGAGCAAAACAATTTTTATTTCTAATTTTTAAATAAATAATATAACAAAATAGAATTTCCGGTGCTTTCTTGCTATATCCCAGTGACCATCAAGTGCTCCTGTGGTAGGCCCACCCCCCAGTGTGGTGACCACTGCCCTGTACTCACACTTTGAGTGTGCTAGCCTTGCCTGCACTCCCCACGACCACCAGGGATTTAAAGAACTTTGTTACAAGGTTAGTTTGATGAAATGGCCTCACTTGAGATGACCCCCAAATCCATTTAACAGAAAAAAACAGAGAGAGACAGAGAGACAAAGGCAGAGAGAAATATAAAAGAGTAAGAAATCTGATGTATGAGGTTACCAGGCAGTCTTACTTTAACTCCTATTTAAATCTAGTTTGTCTCATTCCTCTTACTTCAGTTAAAAAAAAACAAAAACTTACTATGTTTTATGTACCTCTCAAAGCTGCCTTAAGTTGTGGGGGAAAAGGTAATAGAACTAATACATTAAAACTGCTTTGGAGATATAACTTCTATTATTTTATTTCTCCACAGACTTCTTAAGGAAGGTTAAATGTTCCTCTGTGTTAAGTCTTTGTTTCCCAATCTTATTTAGCAGGTTTACTGATAGCACTTATTTAAAATACAAATTTTAGGCCTCTCTGTGAAGATTCAAATTCAGTAAGTTTTGCATGGGTTCAAATAATCTCTGTTAGCTTCCTAGGTGATTCTGATGGTTCACTAGGTTTGGGAACAACATAATAAATTATCCTTAACTAATCCTCCAGCAAACAATGCCAATGGCTAATTCTACTGCTTAAAAGCTCATTACCGTCAGGAAAATAGTGTTAAAAAAGTGAAAGACTTTGCTTAAAATTTGCTATGACGTTGACGTATTTGGCCAGATTCTCCCAATGAATGATCATGTCCTGAACATGCCAGATACCTTGGGGTGCCCTCTTCATGAGCTTCTTGGGTCGCTGAGAGACCCCAGACCACATTGTGTAGTTCACCCTCAGCATTTCCAACAGCAGCGCCTCGGCTGGGAACACCCTGATTTGTTAGCTTCCAGAGAGCAGGCAGGCACTCTGAGCCCCTGGAAGAGGCTGCTGCACATGTACGTGGAGAGGGTAACTCAGGGGTTCTGTGGTCATGGGCCCCTCACGAATCTATGCAAAACTTGGAAGGATCTTTGTGCAGAATTTGGCTGTTTCCATGCTTAAAGCAGAGGTTTCCCAGCCTTCATCCTCTGCTTCTTTGTGGACCCCACGGCGATGTGAGGTTAAAGCCTCAGCTTGGAGAAAAATACTGAGGATTCGCATCAAGTGCAGATTGGCCCGACTCCTCTGCAGTCCCTTCTCTCAGGGGAAGGCTTGTGCTGGGGGAGGACCCAAAGGACACTCTCAACTCAGCTTCACTTACGCAGATGGAGCAAAAAGCACAAATGCAAACACCAAGACAGTGAGCCTTGCGGGGGTGGGGTGGTGGAAGTCTGAAGGTGAAAGCCGAGCTACCCCAGACCAAGGTTTGGGAACAGGAATGGAGGGGTGACATTTAGCTATCATCTGTGTCTCTGAGATCATGGGCAGTTTCCTCGGGGCCACCTCTACTCATTTTCCCAATGGAACTGAAGTGCCAGCCTGAGCAATGGGCGTGCCTGTGACCCAGCATCTCAGAACTGGAAAGGAACTTGAGGATACCAGTGGATGGCAATTACAGCTGGTGAATGCCTCCTCTGCGCCGAGTGCTTTGGGTAATTATCTCCGATGCCCATGACACCCAGCAAGGTGGGTATTCTTCCCCCATTTTACAAATGGGGAATGGAGGCTGAGCAAGGTTAGATGACACCAGGTCACACAGCTATCAAGAGGCAGAAAAGGCATTTAACCCAGATTTCTGACTCCAAGCAGCAGCAGCCCAAGCTGGGTAAACGAAATAGCCAAGCTCCACAGGAGCTGGGCTTTGCCTCATCACAGAGCTCAGACCCTCGCCGGCCTCTCTTGGTCCCAGCCCAGACCTTTTCTGCACACGTGCAGCTTGGAAAGAGGAGGAGTAAAAGTGGAAAACAGCAGCTAGGCTCTGGGAGGACTTCGGTGGTGCAAGTGCAGGCTGTAAGGTAGAGAACAGGTTGAGGACACCCTGCCCCGACCCCTGCAACCCTGGGGCACAATTTCTAGCCTTGAGGCAGATTTGAAGGGGACTGAAACTCAGTGGCACAAACTGGGGACAGAACAGAGCCTTGGAGGAGAGGGCTCTTCCTGGGTCAAGCATCACAGTGAGCTTAGAGAGACACACAGGCTGCAGATCCAGTTCAGCCCGAAAAACGAGCCATGCCCTGGGGCTCTCTAGGAGCTAGTCACAGTGGGAAGAAGGACCTGCCCTCAGCCAGCATCGGGTCACCCTGGCGCCCTCTAACTTAAGCTACAACAGCAGCTTTGGTGTCACTATCCTGCCCTCTCCTTCTCTGTCCCCCTGGAGGAGTCCCCTCCCAACCACATCACAGCAGATCCTTCTCATCCTTCTTCTCCAAGTATGACTGGGGGCTACAAAGTGGAGGTCTAAGGTGGGGGGTTAGCTCACCCACACATCAGGTTTTTATTTTGCTCCAAACTTAACGTTGCTTTACCATGGTCCGAGCATTATTTTTGTACTGTTACTGTTAAATCTGATTATGTCAGTACCACAAAAGTATAAGCAATTATTTTTAATTCTACAAACTATGTCACTCTAATCAACAGAAATCAACTGCTACTTCTTTAGCAATTGAATTTTATATTCTGCATGTTACAAAGTTTGGTTAAAAATATGATAAGTGATTAGTGCAAGATGAGGAGACACATTTTGATGATAGCAGCAGTTTTTATACTATTCACCCTGAATTTGGGGTTCTAAAGAGGAATTGTTAAGCCTGGGAGGATCAAATTATATCCCATTTTTCTCCAAACAGAAGAATAACATTCAAATCATCTGGATTTCCAGAACACTCTGTACTTCTGCATGGTACTCCACACTCTGCCCTGTATTGATGCTGTCTGCGCTCCTCTAATCCCCTGGAGACTAGGGATGCGCCTTGTCTGCCCCAGCACACTGCGCCTGTCCCTCTGCACTCTCTCTGCCTTTTACTATGCGTCCTGGCTGCCTTGAGTTCCCTCAGTCTTCCCAGGATATCTGGGCAGTTTCCCTCTTGAAACTTACCACATTATATCCATGTGTTTTCCCTAAAAGGTCATAAACCCATCATGGCTAGGGAGTTTGTCTCAGTCACCTCAGTGTGCCTGGCTCTTCCTGGCACAGAGTAGATAGCAAGTAAATGATGAATGAATGAATGAATGATTAGTGAATAGCTATACACTATTTTTAACAGATTTATTTAGATACAATCCATGTACCATAAAATTCAACAATTAAAAACACGCAGTTCAGTGGTTTTTAGTACATTCACAGAGTTGTATAATCATCACCACAACCTAATTTCACATGTTTTCATTACCCCTAAAAGAAATCCTGGACCCGTTAGTAATTATTCCTCTTTCCTGCCTCCCCCCTTGGCTATACTTTCTATCTCTATAGATTTGCGGATTCTGGATGTATTATCTAGACAGTGTCATATGATATGTGCCCTTCATGACTGGTTTCTTTCCGTACCATAATGTCTTCAATGTTCATCCATGTCATAGCATGTATCAATATTTAATTTCTTATTGCTGAATAATATTCCTTTGCATGGATAAAGCAATTATGTTCATCCATTAATCAGCTGGGACATTTGGATTGTTTCCACTTTTTGGCTAATATAAATAATGCTATCTACAAATATTCATATATAAGTTTTTTTGTGGACACATGGGCTATATAGTAACTTTACGCTTAATATAATATTTTGAGGAACTGTCAAAATTGTTTTCTGAAGCTGCACTATTTTACATTTTCACCAGTATGAGGGTTTCAATTTCTCCACATCCTTGCCAACATGTTTTTTTTTTTTTTTAAGAGACAGGGTCTTGCTCTGTCACCCAAGCTGGAGTGCAGTGGTATGATCATAGCTCACTATAACCTTGAACTCCCATGCTCAAGCTATCCTCCCACCTCGGTCTCCCAAGTAGCTAGGACTACAGGCATGTGCCACCATGCCTGGCTAATTTTTAAAAAAATTTTTTATAGAAAAGGTGGGATATCTCGCCATGTTGCCCAAGCTAGTCTTGAACTCTTGGCCTCAAGTGATCATCCTACCTTGGCCTCACAATGTGCTGGGATTACAGCCATGACCCTCTGTGCCTGACCCTTGCCAAGATTTTAAATTATCTGTCTCTTTGATTCTAGCCATCCTAGTAAGGTGGAGTGTCGCTTCATGAATTAGTATTAAACGTGCTTTGGGACAGGATTTGTCTGAGGAGTTTTGCAGAGCTTTGCCCTGAAAGAATATGTGAACACGTTGGTTTGCATTTCGAATGCTGTTACACTCAGAAGGGCATCTCTGAAAAGCAATAGTGGCTGTGCCGCGTTTCTCAGACCTAAAGAATTGGATTTGCTTTGTAAAGCACAAGTGAATCTGTTAAAATCTATAGGCTGAGAGCTGACAATGGAGTGCCCTCCGTAACAAACAGCTTCCCAGAAATGACAGCTTCCCGAATGGCTAAAAGCAAAGCTTTTGTTTAAACCACTCTAGACTACCTGTCTCCATTCACAATAACCTAATAAACATGGAGCTTACATATCTCTGTTTAACCCCTCTGTTTAAATGATAAACTTACCTTAGAATTTAGAAATTAACTTTTTAAAGTTTTTGTTTGCTCACCTAAATAGAATTAGTTAAAGAATCTGTGGAAGCCTTCTGTAAAAGCCTTTTGAAAATCTGTTAACCTGAGAGGAACCATCTATTGTTATGTAAATCTGTTACCCCTGACAATTATTCGCTATTTTCTATAAGTTACCCTGTAAGACCTCATTCGGGGCTTTTGAGACCCACGGAGAGTCAAAGCCCCCTGAGCTCCCGCTTTGCCTATAATCTTTATAAACTTATAAAACTGTATCTTTGTCTCAGTGTATTCTTTTATTTTTTCCATTTTCCATTTTTCTCTATTATTTTCTTTTCCCTTGCAACTCTACCAAAGGGGCCCGGTTTTTTGCAGGGAGCACTGGCCACGTTCTCGGCAGGACCTAATAGCTGTCTCGGTAATGTTTATGCAGATAATGCAGCAGTAAATGTTCATTTGCATACATCTACAGATTCCCTCCCTTATTTTTACTGTTATGAGGAAATAAATTTTACAGTAAAGGAAAAGTTAAAATTTGCTGATATTTCTTAGTTTTGCATTTATAATCAATTGTCTGTGGTATTTTTTTGTTTTTGATTTTTTAATTTTGTGACAGTTTAATATATACTGCATATATTTAAGGTGCACAACTTGATATTTTGATATACATTGTGAAATAATTACCACATTCTAGTTAATTAACATATCTATTGCCTCTACATAGTTCCCATTTTTATACCCTTAAATGAGGAGAAATTACAAAAACAAATCTTTAATATATAATATTATATATTATAATTCACTAGTAATGCTCAATTCTATTGAGCATTGTTGTACAATGAATTATTGAAATATAAAATAAATTTATAAGAAAATTTACAAGAATGGCTAATAAAATAAGCTGAAACTATACAATGTTAAAGCTCTATAATGTGTATTCATATGTGTGACTGTGTGTGTGTGTCTGTGCATTAGCAATCCAAAGCAGGCTCCATTTCTTAATTTTAATGTTAAAATTCTTATATTTCATTGTTCTTCTCTGAGGTATGATTGTGTTCTATTCAAAATGTATTTGAATTTTAAAAAATTTTTTCATAAAGGGCTAAAAATGAAAGCCCTTTTAAGCAGAGGGCTTCTAAGGTTGGTAAAACTTCAAGGATAAGAGACATAAGACATTTCTTGGTATGTTAAAGTGTAATCATGGGAAAGGAAAGTAACGTATTAAGTGATCAACTGAAGAGTCTTTTAAGTAACAACTTCTGACTAAAGGAAGCAGTCTCAAAGGTGGGAGACTGGTAAAGAGGGCTTGCAGAACAGAAGCTTGGCTTTGGAAAGGAAAGTTACAATTGCAGGGGACTTTTTTAGAAGCTCAGTCAGGGAGCAAGCCAAGACAGGCAGTTCAGTCTGACGTCAGATTCTGAGGCCAGTACCATGGAGAGCACCTGGGAGTGGTTGGGGAGAACCTTTGAACCAGCTGCTGTGAGCCAGTTTCAGGGGGAATGTTGGAGTTGGCTCAGAGGAGTCAAAACAGTACCAAGACAAGTATGTTTTCCATCACTGAAACAGATGGTATTTGCAAGACACAGTAACTGGACTGTGGATTCTTTGCCAGAGGTTCATGAACCTGTCAGGAATCCATGGATAGACTAGAAAACATGCAATTTCCTGAAATTGTTTATAAAGTGTGTCCATGTGTGTTTGGAGATTTTCCTGGAGGTAGATGTTCTATAACTTACATAAAATTCTCACAGGGGTCTTGGCCTCAGAATTGTTAAGTCTGCCAACTCCATGCTCAGAGGTAGCTTGTGCACTGCAAGAAATCATGCAATTAAGGCTGGTTCGATGGTTGGTCAAAGTTCAAGCAGCTTAGCAACTTTTTAAAAATAAATCCAATTCAAGCATTTATGTAACCATATGCCCACGGCAGATATTTGAGTTTAACCACTATGCCAACTCAGTTCATTGAATTGGTGTAAGCCTGGTTGTGTAGAAATAAGTCAGAGAGGGCTTGTTATAATTACAGATCTGTGGGAAGGTCTGGGGTGGTACCTGGGAATCCGAAATTTTATAAATTTCTCTATAACATGCTACTCAGTGGGGGAAGAGTAGCAATACTGATTCAACTTATGAGTTAGTAAGAAATACAGAATCTGTAAGCCAACCCACCCCCAGAACTACTGAATCAGAATCCACATTTTAACACGATGCTCAGGTACTTTATATTTGCATTTAAGTGTGTGTATATGTGTGTGTGTGTGTGTGTGTGTGCACATTAAAGTTTGAAAAGTACTTCAGCTAGTTTTAGGAACTACTAGCCTAAAGACTTGTGCTCTCTCTCTCCTCACTGATATAAAGCAATTCTAATTAGGATATTAAGAATATTTTATTAGGTATTGCTAATAAATATAATAAAGTTGCTTCACAAGCATCTTATACATATTTTCACATTGTATTATATTTTAAAATATAGTATAGCATTTAAATAAAGTAATGTTATGTGTTAGTTAACTCCCTTCTAGGAGATGAATATACACATTGATGGTATTGGAAGCAAGCCTGAAAAAAGAGAAACATTTATTAGAGATAAACATGGGTTTCCTAGTATTAGAATTGTGTTAATCTCTTTTCAAAAATACTTTGAATGTCACTTGATTCTCTTAGCAGAAGCAGTTTGAACCTTCCAAATGCACATAGCAACAGTTGTAGGGCTCTTTTCTTCTGGTCGAGATACCAGAAGGCTGCACATCTCTCCCAAGGGCACTAAGTGAGTGGATGTTCTCCAGTTGCCAATTCGATGAGAAAACAAAAGCAAATGGTTTTTCCATGGGCTTGCCCCACTCCGATTTTGCTGAGGGTTTTTTTTTTCTTTGCATCAAGCCGCATTAAAAGGCATGTTGGCAGTTTGCTTTTCTTCTTTTCCATAGCCAGAACAGAAAACTCATAGGAATACGAAGCAAGCACATCTTTCTTTTATATGCTCTTCTAATCAGACTACAATTAACTGGTTTAATTATCATTCAGAAAGTTGCAGTTTTTGCTCTCTCTCCTCCTCTAATTCTCTTTGCTCCCTCATTCATTTTTAGTGAACAGCTAATACTAAATGGATTGATTTTACCACCCTCTGCATTTTACATTCTCTGCCTTCTTTCTGCAGCAGACTCAAGGCTGCTGCTTATGAGATGCCCAGTCCTTTTGTTGTCTGAATATTTAAAATAACCATTTTTTAAATGTAACATACCACAGTGTTTCCTGTGCAGATGCTTATTCAGGCTGCTCTATGAGACAGAGCAGTATCAGTCACTACACACCTTGGGCTCCAGAAAGTTTCTGACCAGAAGAAAAAAAATTTCTTAGCTGTGCAAGTAAGCTCTGATAAACCACAAATGAACTGGAAACTGGACACAGGTGATTACAATAGAGATCATATCCCTTTCCAATTAATTTTAAAATTCTCTTTTAACTTAAAAATGTAAATGTTGGCAACTGTAGCAGACAAATAATCCCCCATCCCCCAAGATGTCCACGTCCCAACCCCTGGAATCTATGAATAAGTTACATTCCATGGCAAAAGGGACTGTGCTGATGAGATTAAGTTAAGGATCTTCAGGCGGGGGAGATTATCCTGGGTTATCCAGGTGGGTGTAATGCAATCCCAAGGATCCTTACAGGAGTGGGGCAGGTGGGCCAAAATCAGTAGCACATGTGAGGATGGAAGCACGAGGCTGGAGTGGTGTGAGGAAGAAACCACTAGCCAAGGGATGCAGGAGAGTTTTAGAAACTGAAAAGGTAGGGAATGGATTTTCCCTTAGAGCCTCCAGAAGGAACCAGCCCTGGCAACACCTTAACTTTAGCCCAGTGAGATTGATTTTGGACTATGACCTCCAGAACTGTAAGTGAATGAATTTGTGTTGTTTTAAGCCACTAAGTTGTGGTGATATTTTTATAAGTATTTTATTATTTATTATTTATTCTATAACTTCATATAATTACTTTTTTAATTACAAAATTACTGTGGATATTACTCTGCCAAAATTATGAGTTTTCCTTCTCTAAAGATTAAGTTTTTGGTCTTTTATATCCTAAGTGGCACCATCATCCACTTGGTGACTGTTTAGAAGGAAATAACCAGTCTCTAAGGGCTTTCAGTAGATTTTGATTTGATCTGAGTTTACTAACTCTGTGTCAGCATCTGGAATGAAACATTGTATTTGCTTGGCAAATTTTCAGTGGCATTTGTGGCTAACTGCTCACTTTTGGAAATCATAAAGATGTATATGCAAATCTTGGTTCTGCCACTTCTTAATTTGTAACTTTAGATACAAAGTTAACTTTTCTAAGCTTCAAATTTCTTATATATGAAATAGGGGCCATAGGGCATTTATGAGATTATAAGAAAGAATGCAAAGTGCTTAGCACAGTTTCCATTATATGGTAACTACTACCTACTCAATAAATGGCATTCGTTATTGGTCGGTTAGGATTGCAGTAGACTTGTGGACGTGGTACACAGATGTTTGATTACATGTGGGTCATATCTGACATACTGTCATGGATAAACCCCGATAGTTTACGTAATGAGAAATCTCTGGTGTCCAATAAACCAGCTGAAAAGAATAATAAGGATAGAGATGAAGAGTATCTTAGGAGCACTTATTCTCATTTGAAAACCCAGTATTCTCCTGGGAATGAAGTGTATATCCAATTCTGTGTGACAAAAACCATTGCACAATGTGCTGAGGTGTGCTTAGCGTAAGAGAGGAAGGTAATTCTGTGGAAGTTATCAGAATCAAAAGGGAGTCACTTGTGTCTAAAAAAAAAAAAAAACTCACACACAACAGAATAACCCTGACAAACAGAGCTGGGGAAGGCTATGAAGAGAAGATTTTCACACTTGTATGCCTGATGACAAAACTGTCATGAAAGATGCAAAAACTGCAATCTTGCACAAGGTACTTACACAAAAAGTACTTCTGTGAGGACATCTGCCCAGCAACTGCCTGTCTAGTCTTGGACAGGCATTACCCCTGTTATTAATCCTCGTGTCCAAAGATAATTATCTCAAAACAATTATGTAATCCTTCTACATTGTTCCTTTAAAAACTTCTTTTCCTGGCTGGGCGTGGTGGCTCACACCTGTAATCCTAGCACTCTGGGAAGCCGAGACAGGTGGATCATTTGAGCTCAGGAGTTCGAGACCAACCTGAGCAAGAGCAAGACCGCCATCTCTGCTAAAATAGAAAGAACTTAGCTGGACAACTAAAAATATATAGAAAAAATTACCCGGGCATGGTGGTGCATGCCTGTAGTCCCAGCTACTCGGGAGGCTGAGGCAGAAGATTTGCTTGAGCCCAGGCGTTTGAGGTTGCTGTGAGCTAGGCTGACGCCACCGCACTCTAGGCCGGGCAACAGAGTGAGACTCTTTTTCAAAAAAAAAAAAAAAAAACTTGTCTTCCTTTACCTTTCTGAAGATGCACATAGTCTACTATGGCACACGGATTCCCACTGCAATGACCTATTCCTGAATAAATATCCTTTCCTTTTAGAGAGCCCTTCTCTATTGTTATTTAGGTTGAAAATTCTTTCTTGTGATTATATTAATATCCTAGCAAAAGATAGCATTCTGCCTGAGTTCTTCTTAGAAAACTGAGGGACTAGGAAGTTGTCAATGCAAAGAAAAAATATTGTGATGTTAGCTATAATTATGTTATATGCCCACTGAAGATCAATGTCTAATCTTAAGAGCATCTTTTACGTCATATCTCCTATGTGAAATATAGAGGCAAAACATTCACTAGCCCATAATACATTCACCTATTGCTCTTGTTTCTGAAATGTAGGCATAAATGTTCACATACAACCTAGATTTACAGGAAACATTTACAGAAAAGAAGGAAGGCACTTTAGAATGCTGCGCTATAGAAGTCTCTCAAGAAACGAAGTAGGTGTAATTCAGACAAGGAAGTTTGAGCACGCTAAATCCCATTATGTCACTTTTTTTATGTTGCCATAATTCTAGTGGAATTATATTATAGAACAGCATTGAATCAAGATTATCAGGCCTCAGTTTTTCCTCCCAGTTTCGCCATCATGTGCTTTATGTCGTATAATACTAAGACCTTAACAGATAAGCATGATCATTATCTCCAGTCTTAATTGTGAGGAAAGTAAATCACAGGGAGGTTAAATAACTTGCCTAGAGTCCAACAAAGTAATAAGTGGCAACGCTGGGATTCAAGCCCAAGTTATTTTGCCTCCATCGCCTGTGTTCTAAAACTACTCAGCTGTATTACAAGTCCTGAGGCTCTCAGAATTGACCTAATTAGTTGTGGGAGACAATAATTTGGGGAGAGGAAAGCCTGGGGCTTGGCTGCCTCTGGCTGTAAAATGCACCTTCCTGGCCCCAGCAGCAGCAGCAGAAATGTAGGCGTCCATCTCCATAGAGCCCAGGAAAGTTTTTCTACCCTCTTTCCCTGCATCTCTTGGTAGTTCATTTGGCATAAGACAGATTGCTTCCCCTTTTGTACCTGGGCCATCTTGACTGTAAGCAGAAAATCGATTGCTTCTTACCAGGAGGAGTCTGCAGTGCTATCCCAGTGCAGTGAGCAAGCTGCACAATGTTACCTATTACTTTGAAACATGGGTGACAGAGTCAGGAGAAGACGAAGCAATTGGATCCAAGCACTGGTATTTAGTTCTGTCATTGAGAAGTAACAGCAGCACTAAGACCAAAGAAAAATAGATCAAGAGGGAATAGTTCTAGCAAGAGGCTAACACAAATGCACAAGCCACTGAATCTCAAACCAAAGCTAATCGTCCATATCTACGTTGGGCTAATTTTTTTTTTTTCCGCTAACCAACTAGACATATTAAGAGAACCAGGTGTTTACTAACAGAACCATGTTTTTTATCCTTGCCATTTTTCTGTCCCAGCAATAAAGCATAGTAGTGTAGATACTAGTGCCAACAGGCGAGCAGTTGAGTAATTGTTGTCAGGAGCCTGGCCTGCATATGAAAAACAGGGTTGTGTAAACTAGTGATTCTCCACCCTGGCTACACTTCAGAATCACCTCTGGAGCTTTTAAAAACCAGGAATGCCTTGACTCTACCCCAAGATGTTCAGTTTAACTGGAGCTCAGGCATCAGTAGTTTTGTAACACTCCCTGAGTGATTTCAAAAGTACAGTCAAGTTTGAGAAGCTTTGTGTGAATCGTTCCAAGCAGTCCTTTGTTTGATTTCCCTAAGAGGAAAGAGTTTCTCCCTGGCAACATGGCCTAGAAATCTGCGTGCAGAGCCCTGCTTTGCGGGTTGTGCTGGGGGCATTTTCATTCTGGTCACTTCCAGATCATGCCTGTGCAGCCCGAGCTCACTCATCTCTCCTACCACACAGGAGCCACCACCTTGGTGAGGAGCAGTGTGAGACCCGTGAGAGAAAGAAATGGAGGCAGCAGAATCCCATAGTACTTGGTACATAGTGGGTCTTATTATGTGTTTATGAACCGAATGCAAGAAGAGATGTTCTGTTTACTTTGGGCTTTGAAGTATTTAATTTTCCCTTCTTATCTATGAAAAACCAAAATGTCTTATTATTATTTTTTTTGTATCAGAGTTAACTTCTGTGATAACTAATGGCTATTACATTTTTTTTTCTCAGTATTTTCTAGGATGATCCTCATGATGTAAACACAAGGGCTGTCTGGAAAGTATTGAGCCATGTAATGTGAACAATGGTTTTAACAATAGCTGGATACTTTCCAGACAACCCTCATATATCTAATCCAATGACTACTTATTGAGGGCCTACTATGTGCTATATGTCAGATGCTGATGGAGATACTTCGGATATAAGTGAAAAAGACAAATTATCTCTACTTCCTCCCCAAAGGCTCATTGTCTTATAGATGGAGATAAATAATATTTGTAGACGTATAAACAAGTTACGATTGGGGTAAAAGAAAGAGAGACCTGAGGGAGACTTCTCTGTGCAAAGTGAAACCTCAACATCCAGTTCTTTATTTTCTTCATGCTCTCCTGGGTGCCTCAAGGGAGCAGCCACCTCGGAAGCAGACACCTTGCTGAGCAGAGCATCTGAGACTCTAGAGCTAGATGTCTGTCTGTCTTTCTTTGACAAAAGATCATAAAGACTCACATCACTGTTTCCTCAGTGAGTGCCAGAAATCACACTTGTCCTCTAGCTTGGAGAGGACTGGTAAGATGACCAATATTGGGCAATTGGTGGTCTTCACTCTGGAGAAAACTGGTGGTAGAAGAGAGAGAGAGAAAAGAGGAGCTACTAATATAAGAAGAATAAGAAGTCAGAATCTGAAGGATACTCTGTTAAGCAATTGAATTTCTAAGCAGTGTTACAGTCTCTATTCTGCATTTTCTTTTCTGTCAAACAGAGTCACCAGATGATATGTGACACTCTCTTGGCTGATAATAGGTAGGAGTTATCTAACTGCTTATATTTGTCTGATCTGATTTGCTACGAGCATCAAGATGCTTGGAAAGCCCAGATCCTCTTGAGGCACCAGATAGTGCATACAAGGAAAGCACAGAAGAAGGGGCACATGTTAGTGGGGCTGACTTCTCCCACCTCTCTTAGCAGTGCCCACTCCACCTCCTATCATGTGAAAAGTGGTCAATAAGTGGGGACAAAATTGGGAGGGACTGAATAGTAAAAACTTGTTGTAAGAGAAGAGGCTCTTAGGGTTCTTTTTTCAGTCTGCGAACATCCGTTTTTGTCCTAGGCTGGAGATGCTCATGATCACAATTCTATCATGTCTTGTTAGAAGTCATGAGGCTCAGAAGTGTCCCAAGATTCTGTTGTCCAAAATGTTTCCGTCCCCTCTTGGTAGCCAAGACTCTAATGTCTCTAATGGCTTATTACTAAGCATACAGACACTCAGTAAACGTCAATTCCTTTCTCCTTGACTTACTAGCCTGCATACCCAGGCAAAATCCTAGGGCCCCTAATATCATCTCTTCACTGCTTCCTGGTCTCTGTCATCAGAAGCTGCACCGTTTTCACCGTTACAACAATAGCTAAGACTTACATAGCCTACTAGATGCCAGGTATATTGTAAGTAATTTATATGTATTAACTCATTTATTTATCCAGAAACTCAAAGAGGTAGGTATTTTTTATTTTACAGATGATGATCCCAAATAGAGGTTTAGTTATTAATAGCTTGCCAAAAGTAACTAAACAGCCAGTAAGTGGCAGAGTCCAAATTTGAAACCAGGCAGTCTCATCTGAAAGAACAAGCACTTAAGCATTATCCTATTTTGACTTTATTCATATTAGAAATGGTGGGACCAGTTTAGTCACATTGGTGTTTGTGACTTAATTTCTTATCCTTACCGATGGATAAGGATTAGGATGTTGTTATCCCCTTCATTGTAATAGAAACACTGGCATAGCCTGGTGCAATGCATTTCCAGTGGTGGATCTTGAAGCTGGAGATTTTATACAAACACACACACACACACACACACACACACACACACACGAACTTTTTTTCTGGAGAGGAACCACTTGGCTGGTGTCTCATTTTGTGTAAAACAAGCTCTGAGCTCTGATCATTCAAATTATTTTGTTCTTAGAACAAAGTGGCCATAATTTCACGCAGGGGCTGTCTGCTTTCACAGTTACAAGCAAGCAGTTGCCTTGGTAACAGCGTTTTGAAAGGACAAAAGCCCTGTGAACTTTTGTCAAGGCCCATTAATATGTGCAGAGAGGCTCTGGCTCAGCTGGGCCTCTGGTTACCACTTTACCTGCCTCAGTTGCTTCTTCTGTGGCTATTTCAGAGGCTGAGCTGGACAGAGGGTGGTAAATTGGAGTTATGGTTGAGCCAGATCTGAGAGAATACGTGAGTTGGACGGGACCTCAGCGGACAATTGGTTCAAGGAAGCTGTTCTGTGAGACCCTGAAGAGGCGGAAGCTCACTGCGTAACAGGCAGTCTTTTCCGTTTTGGTTGGATCTGGTGGTTATAATTCTTCCATGAACTGCAGAAAGAATTCTTACTCTGAGATGACAATTCCGTGAGATCAGCTTCCCTTGAGACTTCCCTCTGATTTTAGCTCTGCATTTTGGAGTAACAGTGTTTGCCTGGTCTCTCCTCTGTAATGATCCAGCAGATATTTGAGGAAGAGACATGTTCCTTCTGAGGCATATCTTTCTTCCCTAGTTCCCCTTATTCATTATCAGTAGTATAATTTAATGGCCACTCGGTACCTTCCATGCCCTCTTTCGGAGTTTTTCAGTTTTTCTATATTTCTCTTAAAAATGTGATTCCTAGGATGCATTACACATATGGTCTGACCAACGCAGAGTATGGTATGTTATCACTTCCATAGATTTGGATGTTGTTATCCTACACGTTTGTCCAAGAGTTAACTGTTTTGTGGGCACATTACATAGCTTATTCTACCATAACTGAGGAATAGATTGAACTATTTCACTTGTTTATGACCAGAGAGTAATATTTTCTACATCAACGTGGAGAGGTAGGCAGATTATTTGTATGAAGCATAAATCAAAATGACATTGCTGCTCACACTTACCAGAGTATTTTATATGGAATACTTCAACATACACACTGAAAGTTTTGCTTGATGGTTAAAACATCTTAGCTTTGTTCCTCCAATTAAATATAGCTGTTCCATTGTTGATCACAGGAATCTATTTTGTGATTTATTGGCAGCATGCCATCAAACTGTCAATGAGAGAAATGGGATGGGAGATGGAGCGGGGCAGTATTTAACATCTAAGTTCAGGCTCAGTACAGTGATTTTCTCTTGGTATACTCAGATAGGAACCAAGGTAGAGAAATGAAGAGAGGTGAGGTGGGGTTTCCTCTCCACACCCAAGTTAGAGAGCAGGCTGGAGAAACTGAGCTACTCTTCTCTTTGAATTGTACCTTCACAATAGGGGAGTTGGTGTAATACAGCAGAAGGACATTCAACTAGAATTAGACACACCTGGGTCTGAATCCTGGCTTCAGCACATACCATCTGTTAGCCACCTTGAAAAAGTTAATTCCATGAACTGCAACATCTATCCCCACACATAGAATGGTGTTGATGATCGCCTCACATATTTTATTTTGTTTGTGTAGATATGAGACAATATATACAAAATACCTAGTTTGGTGACTGGCTCCATGCAGTCACAATAAGTATTAACTTTCCTTTAAGAATTTTTCTAAGATTAAGTCAAGTACCAATTTGCCAATCAAGGATATTTTGGAGAACCTAACATTTGCCCCATATATTAGTGTGACTATTATTTCAGACACTATATGGAACAGAGAGGAGTAAAACTAGGTTTTTTTATTTCCAATAAACTTATCCAGTAGGGAAGACCATAAATTTTATAAAAGAGGTACCAGAAATGCTAGTGCAGCATTGAGGAAGGAAATATTATGAGTAGATTATTTGGGAGCGTGTTCTTGAGGGAAGTTTTATCTAAGTTAATTCTTGAAGAGCCATAGGAGTTTGATTAGCAGAAATCATAGGGAAGACAGAATTCTGGGGGAAAGTAGTGGAAGGAACATAAACGGATTAGCGGCTGTGAGGGAATGGGGAACGAACGTGTACTCAGTCTTTTGTACCTGTCAGGCACGTGCATCCAGCATTTATGTGTGTTATATGATTGAATCCTCATAACAGCTACTGTTTCCTGAGCGCTAGGTGCCAGACATGTAGGATTACCTCAATGATATTCTGAGTGCCTTTGCCTTTTTGCTCAATTTTTTTTTTCTGCTTTTGATGAAACGAGTCTTGGTGAATTGAAGTCAAAGGCTCTTCATTCTCTATTGTTCTATGAAGTCTATTTCCTTCTTTCTGCCCCTGTCAAATAAATTGAGAACATTCACAGTTGCATAATTTGGGAGCACAGTTACAGGGGTAAGAAAGGAATTTACTACAGAAACTTACCCCTTCCTGCATGGGCTATGTCTTTCAGTCTTGCGCAATTATGCGTGAATCTGCTTCCCAGGAAGCAGAGAACATTTAGCAAACAATGCTACCTTGGCTCTTTACACGTGGGGCTCTGAGCCAGAATATCTCTTAAGATGTTGTCCAGCTGAAAAATGCAAATTTTATGACATCCTAGCCTTACTTTATAAATAATTATTTTGGGAAATAGTGGAATGGGGGAATTTTTTCTTAGATGGAAAATATATTTTGAAGTTATCAGTAGTAGAATATGCCATTGGAAATGCCATTGCTTAGGGTCATCCCTGTTGCTTTATCTCTTGCACATTTGATTTTTCACTCAAACAAGATTATGTCCTTCTATGAGATGAAGATGCCTCAGAATAAAATGTCAACATTAGTCTTTGGAATTGGTGACTGAAGCAACAGACATTTTCTGTTGAAGTAGTTGACCACAGTCATCTACCCAGAGCACCAAGAAAGAGTTGGCATGAAACTAGAAAGAAAGTGAAATTCTGCTGTATATTGCCTTTGGTCGATGAATACCTTACTGTCATCAGGAGCAAACCAGAGAGTTGCAAAGAAGCAGATCTGTTTTTAACTTCAGGTCTCCGTTCTGTTGGGCTGGAATGTATGGATAGCAGCCAAGAAGGATATCTCTGTAATCTATTTCTCAGGAGACTAAGTAATAAATAGATTCCAATTGGAATTGGTGTGAGACAGTTTAAAGTTAACCTTGACTGAGATCTAGGCTGATCTGATGAATAGACTACTTATTGTTTTGTGAGAATTGGGGCTTGTGGCCAAGAACTTTCTTGTGAATATTCTATACCATGGCACAAGTCTAGCCAATCATGGTCCTCCATTCTCATGGCTATGGTGATGTGTCCAGAGAAAGCCACACGCCTAGCTTAGGCCATTCATGTGATTAGGGAAATGGAGCTCTGTGATTGGCAGTCCCAATCAAGAATGCATGATTTATATGAGAGAGGAATGTTGTCCAAGGAAAATGGTGGTGCTAGACAGACACGAATTGTGTACGATAGGAAGAAGTGTGAAAATGAAGTTTGAGCAAGGAAAGGAGAAGAGTAGACAAGATTTCTATCAGAGCAAAAAAATAGAAGGGGACCAGTATGCAAGTTAAGAATTAATTTACCCTGCTGTTAATGGTGCTTATCTTGAGGGGTGCAGGGTAATGTTGAGGAAATTATCACTTTTAAGTCATATGAGTCTATGGTATTAATATTTCCTACTACATTTATATATTGTTTTTGTGATCAGAAAAATATTGAGGAAATATTTAGCACCTACTTATATTTCTAACATTAGAAATCTAATGGTGAACAAGACAGATATACCTCCAGGGACCCTACTACAGAAGACTGTTAAAGAAAATTTCTATAGTGATAACCCAGAGAGTTTTATGCTCTTCCATGGAATATCTAAGGTGCATGAAGTTTAGCCTTAAGAGTACCAGGGGTGGGGAACCGGAAGCCTGCATTAATTTAGCTGTAATGAAATAAGGCCACGTTCAAGAAACTTCAATTATACATACTTAGAAATGTGCATTATTTTGTAAAAATCTAATTATTGTACTTAGTAATTTCAAACAATGGAAACTATTTGTTAATTTTAAAGTTAACTGACCTTTTAATGACTTTGTTGTGTTTGCTTTTTGTTAGAAAGCGTTTGAATATTTGGCTGCAGCATGGAGGTCTGCAGTTTCATTTGATTCTCTAGATGGGTATCGGTCATTTTTGAACTTAAGGGCATCTC
>CAUYSK010108407.1:0-41721 GCA_963575035.1 Avahi laniger
ATTTTATAATCATTGTTTTAGAAGGCCTATCTGTAGAAGATAGGCTATTAGCTGTTTATTGATACAGATAAGTGAATTTAGGACTAGATGATTTGAATGTTCTTACTCACAGGCTAAACAGGTGTGTCAGTACCAGAGCTACGTTCTAACATGCAGTGTATTGGGTACATCCTTGTCTCCTTGCCTTATTAACCTCTCAGAGCCAGAGGGATGCTGTTTTATCAATGTTCCCTAGAAGCCTCCTTGAAGGAGATAATACTATATATTCTGGTTAGCTAAGATATTGAAATAATAGTGAAAAGAATTTCAGACTGTTCGTCTCATGCTGCACAACCCTGGTAAGCCACATCATCATCATCACCATCATCACGCTCATACACACCACCCATAATCCTTGAAATTTAGCATCTCAAAGTAGTTTAAGAAAATTGGTCAGTATAAAAGCATGAATCCGGACGATCAAATCTATTAGTATTAATATTTATGTTGTCTCAGCAAAGTATGGGTAATTAAGTACTAAATCCAAACAATTGTATATCAAATTTCACAGTGTAAATTTATGCTTAAAATATGAAATATTAATCTAATAAAATTAAGTAATAATTTAGGATGTAGTGATAATGATATATCATGACTATTACCAATACCAATTATAGAGATATAATATAACATTATCTTAGAAAATGAATAGAAAGACATGCTGTGATATTTCATTAAGAAGAATAGACTTTATTCCGTGAAGCTAAAAATAACAAACATTTAAAGTAAAAATATTTAAATATAAAGAAAATATAAATACAAAATCTACAATATTAGTTCTCTGAAGTGTTGTTCCCACACACACACAGAGCACACACACAAATGTGCATATGCACAAATGTTCATACACGTGCACATGTACACATTTAAATATTCATTTAATATAATAACTAAATGATATCATTCCCATTACCTAATTAATTCACTCATTTATTCAATATTTCTAATGTACTCATCTAGTACAATGTAGTGTGTCATAGATTCTACTAGAAATTAGCATTTACTTCAAGTTCTTTTTTTCAAAAGTTTACTTGGTGAAAATATAATATATAGGTATTTTGTTTTCTTCTCTGTCCTTTAATATATATTCTAGTGTAAGTAATTTTTTTGAGTTAAACTCTTCTTAATGACTGTCACATTTTCATTACTAGGATGGATCAACATTTACGATTGTTTCCAAGTTGGACACATTTACATTATTTGCAATTCTGGCTATTATTAATTTAATAAATGCACAGCTTCTATTTCTTTCTGTCCTCATTATTCCCCTTTAAAATATTTAACTGCCTTCCCATTATTATAGAGGAAGTCTCTAACTCCTTCTATGGTCCCAAAGCTTCTGAATGACCAATTGACTATTTTTCAGAGCTTTGCTTCTTGGATTTCTTTCAAATTTCAAAAACACTTAGTTCTTTCACTCCTCAGTCTTTAAAACAGCTTTTCCTTTGTCTGGAATAAAATGCTCACAACTCTTAATTAGCCATCTCCTTCTCATTTTTGTTGATCAGTTTATGTACTGGAATGCAGAGATCACAGGAGAAGAAGGTGAGTGAGCATTAAATGAGCAGCTGCTCAGACCCCCATTCCGGCCCCAAATTCCCAGCACCTTCTATCAAATCATGAACACTTGAAATGCAGAGAGATGTGTTCTCTTCTCTATCTACTCAGGCAATAAATTATGGACAGCATGCAATATAGGTTTGAGCATTGAAGCAATGAAGGAATGAGGAAGTGAGTGAGTGAATGAAACATTCATAAAGGGGAATCGTTTCTATACAGACTTGAAATATATGAAGAAAATGAATATGATCAAGGAAAAGAGCAATCACATAGCATTGAAATGAGTAAAGTAAAAAATAAGATTCAGGCACCAAAGCCTTTTTAAGAGTTTGTCTTCTGACATGTAGACATTTTTCTTTGTATGTTTTTATGAACAATATTTAATAATGTTATAAGGTTAAAATATTTATTTCATAGAATCACTTAATGATCAGTGTATTTTAATAGAAAGAAGACACTTATAATTAATACAATAATAATAATAGACCCTTCTGATTATAAGACAATGTGCTAAACAATATTTAATTTTCCATTGATCTTTTGGTTTCATCATATTTCTTTAATCCTTTCTGAACGAAATCAATAGCATATCCCCCACAGGGATACTTGATAGTTAAATTTCAGAAAAATCACAAATTAATCATTTTGATTATTTAGTCTGATGGTTTACAGTCTTTAAAAATGTAATAAAAGGCTATGTATATGTCTCTTTAAGCTATTGTTATTAGTTTCTTAATGAGTAAGCATCTCACAAGCTTAGTTCATGATATAAAATAGCTGTCTGTGTCTTTCTCTGGCTTTGTCCTTGTGCGTGTGCACCTGTGTGCCTGTGTGGGTGAAAGGCAGAATGACAGAGGAAAGAGAGAGAAATTACAAATTGCTCGAGAGCATGATTTGGATCAAACTTGATTTTTAAAAGAGACTGATTATAGTTTTTTGTACTCACCAAAGCTAAGCATTAAGAGCTTTTTGTTGCTGTTAATTTAGCTTTATTTAAATAAAACAGTATTTCCTCATAACCCAGTTCATCCAGGAATAGGAGGCACGAGGATATGGCAAAACATGACTGTCATGACCAAACTGCAAAAAGTATGCAACTCAAATACCTCTTATTATTTCTCAACCTAAAGAAGAAATTGGCTTTATTTAAATAACAATTTAAAATTGTGCCACATATTTGTGATAGAAATTTAAAAACCATGTCTTTTTGAATGTTCCAAGTTTCTTTTCTCCTAAAGTTTTGCTTCTCCTGGACAGCCACTAAAACATGCGTGAATGTAGAGAAGTATTACAGCATAAGGCCTGTGAGTGGCAGACAACCCGGTACCAGAATCTAAAAGGAAATTTCCCAAATGGCAGTGCAGTGAGGGCTCGGTTTATTAGGGCTGCATATGCTTTACTTTATGACCAGATGACCCTACATTAAATATCGTAGAAAGTGAGAGGAAGAAAAAAAGAGGAGCAAGGGAGAGACTGCACGAGGAATGCAGGAAGGCCGGAAAGGCAGGAAAAATAAGTGTATTTTTGCCTGTCGGAAGTTGAATGCCTCCAGGGCTGTAATCATTGGAAGTCTCCGTGACAATCTTAATCTTGCACAAAGCTATTTCTTGAGAGGCTGGGGTACTCCTTTGCCATCTTCATCTGAGATTCCACAAATGTCGCTTTTCCACATCTGTCCAACTGCTGAAAACTCTAAGGGAAGCTGTGACTTGGGTTTGGAGAGCCACAGTCCACGATAGCTTGACAGGAGAAGCGTTTCCAGGTGTTACCACAGACTGGAAGCCAGAGTTTATGTTGTGCTTCTTCTGAGGCCCAGAAAGCCCAGCAAAGGGGGGAAGAGAAGACAGGACTTCCTGCCAGCAGCCCAGCCCTGGAGGAGGGGAGGAGGGGAGGGGAGCCTCCCGCACACTGGGAGCCGGACCAGTAGCGTGGACATGAGCTGGGTGAAGACTGGGCTAGACCAGCTCTCAAGGCCCAGAGGGGAAGCAAGGGTCACACGGCCCTGCCTTTTGGGAAATACGGAATCTGAGTGTATATTTTCTCATTGACGATATTTTAAGAGAAAAGAAAATATGATAATTTTTATAATTACATCTTTAGTATTGAATGGATATTGCATTGGGATGGGTCAAACATCAAACAATATTTCAAAACAAATACAATATAATGATCTTCCCATTCAACATAATTATCTCCCCCTCAAATACAAATAAAAACACACAAATAGATATTATTTACCACCCATTTACTTAAAAGTCATCCTGTCTTTACATTTCATAGCATATCTATTAATATTTAAATTTTTTATCATAATTTGTTAAAACTGTTCTGTAATGGCAGAGAGTCTATTTCTGCTCTTTTGCTATAATAAAAAAATAATGTTGCAGTGAATAAATTTTTATCTTTTTCCACATAACTGTTAAATTTCCATAATTCAACTTACTTCATGGAATTTACATGCATGGATCAGAATTTTCATAGATGTTACCGAACTGCTTTTCCATGGGATTATAATATAGGCAAATGCTGGCTTCTAGGAACTGTGTTATTAAGTGTTTATATTTTTGTCAATGTAATGTTAAAATTGTGTATCTGTGTGGTTTTAATCTGTGTTTTACTTATAAGCATGTCTTATCAACTTTTTAAATGCCCTAAAAGGATTTTTTTTTTTTTGCTATTTTTATTTGTTTGTTTGTGAACTGGCAACAATTACTATTTATTCTATTGGGTGGTTGATCTGTTATTATACACCAATAGTAGCTATACAAATTTGAAGGAAATTAGTGTTTTGGAGTTAATATGAGAGGAATAAATTTTAATCTTTAATTCATGACTTTTCAGTTGAATCACAGGAGAAAAGCCCTCTCTATTCTAAATGCTTATAATAACTTACCTACTTAGTAGTTTGATAATTTTTTAATGTTTAAATTTTTGATCCATTAACAATTATCTTTGTTTATGGGAGAAAATATGGATTCAAATTTATTTTTTTTCCTGGAAGGCTATACAATAATGTGTCCACTCTTTGCAGGATTGTCCCATTCTCCCTGCTTCCAATATATTCATATAATATGCCAACAAATACTGAATTTCTGTGTTTATTTATATCTCTCTCCAAACAACTGGCATTTTCCTTTGTTCTATGCCTTTGTTGTACCAGAATCACATTTGTAGTTTATACAATGTGTTTTCATTTATAGCAGTTGCAATAACTACTTGCTATTCTTTTTTTTCCTAGAGTTTTCCAAGGTGTTCTTATTTATTTATTTTCTTTTATAAACTCAAAAATCAGACGGTCTAGTTAAAAATAATCCTTGTTGAAATTTTTCTAAAGAGGTAATCATTTCATGTTGACTGTATTCTGATTCAACATCACACTATATCATTTGTCTTATTGAAGGCATATTTTATGCTAATATGAAGCATTTCAAAATTTACTTCATATAGTTCCTGGACTACAGTTTAATGCCTAGTTGTATATTAATATTCATATGTATTTGTATTTGTGTATATATATGCACTATGTGTATATGTGTATTTATAATTAATATATACTCATATATTTAAACATAAAATATACCATATATACTTTGAAATTATTTAAAATATGAATATATAGTTTAATGAATGATTAGACAGTTAAAACCTGGATGACTGCTACACAAATGGAGAAATTATAGTTATAGATGTAGAGCCCAGTACCTGTAAGTTCATTTTTTTATTACTGTACACTGTGAATTTCATAAATGTATCACAGTTTTGTGGATAAGCATTTAAGTAATTCCAATATTTGGCTATTATGAACCATGCCATTATACATGTTTCTGTATAATATTCCCATCTATATGTGCACAGACTTTTCGAATATAGATACCTAGGAATGAATTACTGTATTACAGGGTATGGGCAGCTTCAAATGTGCACAATAAGTCTAGATTATTTTCAACAATTTCTATCACTGTACAAGATCACAAATTTGAACACCATTCTTGTCCGACCAAGTGTTTGTCACTACTACAGTCTGAAACAATTTAGCTTTGATAAGTCCCAAATTGACTCTTCCCTTTTCCTCAAATCTCAACCTTCTGCAGTGCTTCCTCTCTCCACGATCAAAGCCAATCATCCATCTAAAGCCTGGCGACACATCTGCCTACCTCTCTGCCTGTACCCTCACTTTCTGTTCTCTTTCTTCACTGCATCTTTCCAACGTGTCCTCTTCTCTCCACGCCCATGGCCAATCCCCTGATCTAACGTTCCAATACCTATTGCCTAGCATACCTCTGGTTGCCTCCAAAGAGTTCCTGCTCTGCCCTTTCCTGCCAACCCTCATCTCTTCAGAATGTGATCTATTAAAAACCCAAATCTAATCATATCATAACATACATAAAAGTTCATTGCTCATAAAATAATAGCAATAAAAAATCTTAGCATAGCTTTCAAGGCAGGAATTGATTAAGTCTCTGACAAGCTCTCCACCACCAACTCGTGGAACTCTCTTCCTGAACCTCTACTGTCAAGCCCTGTTATTTTAGTGTTGCTGCTTCAGACCTGTGATCCTTCTGTTTCCTTGTGGGTGCCCTACATTCTGTTCCCTTTGCCCAGAATGCTTTTCTGCCTTTTATCTATTTAACTCTCATTCAGCCTTCCCCTATCATTTCACCTGTCCTAACCCTATAAATAAACAGTTTGCACTCAAATCCGTAGTTATTTGACGTTGTGAGTCACACATGGACAGTTTCTGTATGTATGCATTTTTTGTAACATATGGAATGTTTATAAATTTTACATTTAATGAAAGACCTTTCTTAAAATTTAGACAGGTTTTTTTTTATCATATCACTCTTGTGTATATAAAAAAAGAAAAGTGAGTTAGGTTTAAGTTATGATGTTACCTTCATATTGATTTCAAGCCTCCAATTACCTTTCTACTCAGAAATATTAATGCCCTAATAGTATTGCACTATATGCCATCCAGACAATTGTTAACGCAGCAGTTCTTAAAAGATTCTCCAGCATTATCTTCTGTTCAACAGCAGCAGAAAATTTCTGATAAATTGATGTTTGACAGCATAACAGTAGTCTTTTTTGATGCGTAAACCTGTTACACCAGCTTCTCATTGCTTTGAATTTTTTTCAACTATTCCCAGCTATTTGGCAATTTATCCTGACATCAACTCCATTGTTTGTTATGCTACATGCAATTCTAACTCAAGCAGAACGCAGTAGAGTTTCATCAGCTTCTGGATATCTTACTTTCTGAGGTCTCAGAAAGCACTTTCTTGCTACTTTGCAAGAAAATCGGAAACGGTAATCATTACTTAAATGACGAATATTTCCTTCACTGATATAAAATTCAATCCCTGCTGCTGCAGTTTCATGCTTTTCTGTGGAAACAATAACTTTTTGTTTTAATGCTGACTCATGGTGTAATCTTTGTGAATATACTTTAATTGGCAATTAAATTCCCTCTTGTGGAACCGAACATATACAACTCAGTTAAAAGTGAGGACATTATAACAAGCTCTAACCTGTGTCTGTCCATGCAAAGAAGTGAAAAATATATCTTGCCTGTGGCCTGGTTGATGACAATTTTAAGACACATTCTGAGTTCAGGCACATTAAAATGTGAAAATGTATACATCTCGTATTTGATAAAATATGATATTTTAAAATTCATAACATGTGCCAGGTTTATACCAGTGCATGAAAATAAATCCAAAGGATCAAGTAATGGGTATGTAAGGAAAAAACAAGTGAAGCAAAAGATTACCATTAAGACAAAACATGAAATGATTCAGCTTTGTTTTAATTACCTTTATTTTTATACAGCTTACATGCAAATTTCTTCTTAATAAGCATTTACTGATTTATAATCCAGATATAAATATTCTTAAGTGGTTGTAAGTTAATTTCCAAACTTCTATCATTGCAAAAAGCCTCAACTTCCTTTTGTTATCACTTGATGAAAGACTAGGTGTGATGTTGGTATCCTTTCTTGGTGAGTAATTGGATCTTGTGTGGAGTAGATGCAAACTCCTGCTTTCAGATCCCCAACGCTCAAGATTTCTCTCCTGGAATCCTTTGTTTTGCCAAGTCTATAAATTAAAAATAATAATAATACTAAAAGTTAAAAAATTTCTTACAATATAACTCAATGCTAATTTCAAATAAAAACCTTTTCCTCATACTGTCAAAAACTATAAAGTGAAGCAGTCAACTTCGCTGTGATGTAAATTTGACATTCAGTATCCAACTATGCATCCTAAGGGTCACCCAGTTTCAGCAGCAAGACAAAGAAAAATAGCAAGGACAGTCCCACATTTGCCTCACTTTAGGCAATGAGGGTGGTTGGAGACACAAAAGAAGATAAAGACGAAGATGTTCCCAACAATGGTGCAAGATGCAGAGTTGGAGAGAAAAGCAGGCTCAGTGTGACCCTGAATCCGGAGCAGGGCTCTTGTGGACGGTGAGCAGCAGAAGTTAACACTTCTCGCCATGGCCACAGAGATTCGTCTATGTTTTTCCTCAACTTTTTAACTACAGCATCTATCAAGATCCCCAGTACATTGTAAGTGGTGTTCAATTTTGAGTGGTTTTTAAGATTGGCTGAGATAATTAAGAAAAATTTGAAAAAATAAATAAATACTTCAGGCCCAATAGTGTATTAAAACAACTTGGAAAACAAAACTATCTAAAACAATGTGACATGTAGATAAATCATTATAGATACAAAATGAAATGTAATAAATAGAAGTTAAAGAGACCCTGAGCTATGAATGAACTTGAAATCTGGAAAAGAAATCCTTATGTAGAAATGTGGAATGAAAGCTGAAAAAATTTGACCAACTGGAGAAAAAGAATCCGGTTAGAGTTTTACAGTACAACTTGTACAAAATAAATTTGCAGAAAAATATAGTAGTAAAGTGTAAAAAGATTTTCAAAAAGTTAGATTAATGGAAAAATCATATCTTGAGAATATGATTTTTTACCTAATGCAAATTTATTTAGATAAATTTCAAGCTAGTTTCATAATCATCTTTTTTAATAACAGCTTTTTTGAGATATAAAGTTCATATAATAAAATTCATGTTTTAAAGTGTACAAGTGATTGGGTTTTAGTATATTCACCGAATTATGGAATTAGATAATGCTGTATCACCCTCATCATCCCATTAGCAAGCATTCTCCGTTACACCCTCCTACCCTGAGAGTTATTAATCTACATTCTTTCTCCATGTATTTGCCTATATTGGACATTTCATATAAATGGGATCATTTATTAAGTGGCTTCCTATATCCCTCCTCTTTCACTCAGCATAAAATTTGCAAGTTTATCCACATTGTAGCATGTAAAAGTACTTCATTTGTTTTATGGCTGAATAATATTTTATTGTATGTACATACTGCATTTGTTCACCCATTCATCATTTGATGAGCATTGTAGTTATTTCCATTTTTGCCTTATTGTGAAATATGCTACAATCAACATTCGTGTAAAAGTTTTTGTGTAGATATATATTTTTAATTTTCTTGGGTATGTACTTTGGAGTGAAATTGCTGGGTCATACAGTAAATCTTTGTTTGTTTATTTATTCATTTATTTATTTATTTATTTTTTCACTTGAGCCACTGCACCTGACCCCACAGTCTCTTTTTTTTTATTTCAAAATATTAAGGGAGTATAAATGTTTTTGTTACATGGCTTGAGTCAGGGCTATAAATGTGCCCATCACCTGGATAGTGTTCATTGGAAATCCATGTTTAAATGTTTGGGGAACCGCTAAAGTATTTTTCCCAAGCCACTTCTGCACCATTCTCCATATTCACCATCAATCTAGTTGGATTATAATTCTTCCACATTCTCAATAACATTTGTAATTATTCATATTTTTTATTATATCCATCCAGGTGAGAATGGATTGATATCTTATTAAAGTTTTGATTTACATTTCCCTAATAACTAGTGACTAATCATCTTTTTGTGTGCTTATTGGCCATTTGTTTACTTTCTTTGGAGAAATATTTATTCAAATCTTTTATCCATTTCTTAATTGAGTTACTTGCATTTTTAATTTTGAGTGGCAAGTATTCTTTATATTTTGGATACTAGTTCCTTATAAGATATATAATTTTCAAATATTTTCTCTCATTTTATGGGTTTTCTATCACTATGTTGAGAGTATTTTTTGAAACTCTAAGGTTTAAATTTTGATCTTGGTTTAAATATGATAACATTTATTAAAAATAAATGTATAAATCTTTGATTTTGAAAAGATAGTTAACAAAACATTATGTACTGTGTGATTTATTTTTGCAATAAAATACATAAATACATCTGAGTATACAAATGATCCACATGCATTAACTGAGATGATCTCTGGACGGATGGGAAAAATAACTTATTTTTGTCTATTTATATTTTCTAAAATTTTGCTAAGCTTTTGTACTTGATTCTATAGTAATACATGTGGTTTTAAACAACAAAAAGACAAAAAGTTACAAATATACATATTTTTATATAAATTCTTTTATTATTCTGCACAAATTTAATTGGTGCTGACTCTGTTAAACATAAATTAGATTCTGGGAATCCCTGTGCAAGAATTTCTTAATATATTACTAAAGAAAGGACGATAGGGATATAATTACATTCTAACCAATAAATTATAAAACAGTGTTGTAAAGAAATATATAAAAACAACTACAGGAAAAAATAGCACTCTTTACATAAAAGCAAATGGTAAACATTTGATAGAATGAGAAACAAAAAATAAGTCATAGAAATTCCCAAAATAGCTAAGCTGTAATTAAACGTTTATTTTTATAAATAAATTTTTATACTTTAATGGAAAAATTAGTTAAAAATTAATCTATATTACAGATTAGGGGTAGATTGACTTATAAATACTTAGGACATGCCAACCGGGGAATGGAATCATTGACATATTCTCCAAGGAGACTAAGGAAGTAGTAGACATGGCAGAAACAGGAGTAGCATTAAAACCTGGCTTTTCTTTCTCTTTACTCAGGAGCTTAATCCTGCTACTAGAACTAGTTTATACCTATCATTGCCACCTAGATTTTTTTTTCCTTCCTGTCACTCCTCTTTGATTTTGGCTCTTTGTTACATAAAGTTTATTTCTCAAGATTCAGATCATAATCTATGTTCCTTCTTGAAAAGTTGCCTTGCTATATCTGTAGTGTCTTTACTCATCCTGATAGTCATTTTTATCTTGAGCTTCTCTCATATTCAAATAAACATATCTTTCTTCCTTAATTTTATCTAATGCATTGCTATCAAAAGAAAGCCTACTCAAGTTTTTGGCAGTTAATGTATATCAAGTTTAATATACCCTCGTGCGGTAAAATACTCGTTGTTAGTAGAAAACAAAAGGAGAAGAAAATATAAAGGGAATAGAAATATAGAAGAATATTTGAGGACTCTGGAGAATTAGTTCAATATAAATAGACAGAATAAAAACAATAACAAACAAATTGGTTATCTTGGCCCAAAGAAAGGGGATTGGTGTTACTTAATTTTTCCTAAAATGGCACTCTTTATTTGAGCTTATTGTTCAAAAGAGCTAAGTGAGAAATGCTAAAAGGCACTTTCTAAAGTTTCAAAATGTAAAGAAAAAGGCTCTGCACAGATTGTAGTTATATCACTGTGTTGTGAAAAAATAGGAATTTTATGAATAAAATATATGAAAAGAATATATGTTCCACAAATGCCTGTGAAATTCAAATCTGTTACAGGAGTTCTAAAAGAATCAGTAGATCTACTAACCACACAGCTTTAGAAATACATTATATTTTCATAAACACTCTACCATCTTCCAGATATTAGAAAGTCATGCTATGTGGGGGTAAGAAACTATTTCTGTAAAGGGCCAGATAAATACTTTCTGTGTTTGCGTTGGTAGGAGTGGGGTCACAAATATTAAATATGAAAAGTCCGGTTTCCATAAGTACTAAGTTTGATAGTTGATATCTCTGACATTTCACTTGGACACTTCTTATTTCATTTTTATTGTGAAGGTACATCTTCAGTCTTACAAATGCATGTTTTGGCTTGTGATTACCTTTCACATTTTTTTAGAGTAATTCTTGTGAAACTATGGATAAGTCAAAAAATCATGTTGTTTTCAAATATGAGTTTCATTGTGGAACAAATGCAGTGTAGACTGCTCAAAATATCCACGACGTGTTTGGAAAGGATGTTGCTAATGAACACACAGTACGTTGATGATTTGAGAAGATCTGTTCTGGTGATTTTAGTTTTTAAAAGGAGCCACGTGGGCAACCTGAGACCAAGGTAGGTAATGGTGAGCTGAAAACTGTAGTGGAAGCAAATCCATCTCAACCTACGTGTGAATTAGCAGCAAGGTTTGATGTTACCATTCCAACAATGTTGGACCATTTGAAACAAATTGGCAAGGGGAAGAAGCTGGATAGATGGGTTCCGCATGAATTAAACAAGCATCAGAAGATAAATCATTTCGAAGCTTACCTTTGTTTGCTGTTATGACATAAAGGTGACCCATTTTTGCACCATATTGTTAAGTGTGTTGAAAAATGGATTCTTTTTGACAATCACAAGCATTTGGCACAATAGTCAGATAAAGATGAAGTGCCAAAGCATGATCCAAAACTGAATATTCATCAAAAGAAGCTAATGGTGTCTGTTTGGTGGTCCAGTACTGGTATTATCCACTACAGCTTCATGAAACCCAGTCAATCAATCATAGCGGATGTCTACTGCAACCAACAGGATGAAGTGATGAGGATGCTTGCAATTAAGCAGCCATGATTGGTCAATAGAGACCGGCTGGTCGTATTGCAAGACAACACTCAATCATGTTTTACACAAACAATGCTGCTCAAACTACAGAGGCTGGACTTGGAAACTCTCTGTCATTCACTGTATTCACCAGACCTTGCACCAACTAACTACCACTTCTTTCAGGCTTCAGACCACTTCTTGCAAGGAAAAATATTCCATTCTCAACAAGCTGTGGAAAACATCTTTGGCAATTTCATCACCACTCACTCTCTAGGAATCTTTCCTGCTGGCATAAACAAGCTATTGTTAAGATGGTAAAACTGTGTTGGTAATTTAGACACATACTTTGATTGATTATACTGCTTTTTCTTTGAGATATAATAAACTATGCTTTTGATTTGAAATCAGACATTTCCTATTTAATGAACTAATATGTGATTAATGGTGATTGAGTCACTATTTTAGACCACACACACAAGTACACACATACACACATTAACTACTAATAACTTTTAATTATATTAAAATAGCATTATTGCAATTATGTATAGTGTACATTTAGAATTTTCTATTTATTTTTCTTTACATAATATTTTGTTAGATTATTGTGTAGTAAGAGCTGCAGCAAGCATTGAGTGTGACCCAGTAACCACATCTGAGGAATGCAGGGAAAATATCATCTTAGAAGTAAATGTTGATGCCAATGGGAAATAATTTATTTTTGTTCATGTTTCTTTGAAATATATAACTATTAATGTTAACAGATTCCCAGACTTTCAAGACTGTGGCAAAATTTATAGTTGCCACATAAAGAGGTAGGTTAGGATGAGTTGACTTTCAAGATGATCTTCCATGATAACAATTTATTTCTATTGGTCATTTTTAAATAGAATACTTAGTTTATGTCAACTTGATAACATGAACTTAATATAATACATTTGGTATGATACCTTGCTTGACCAAAGATTATCCCCTTAAGCAGCTGATTTTGAAAACTTTAAAATTGCTATCTTGGTCTCCAAGATAATAATGTTTTCCAAAACTCAAATTCGGTATTTTCTAAGATCTCTTTTCTCTGCATATTTTATCAGATACTGAGCAATAGTAACAAAGAAGGTATTTATTTATTTATTTACATTGGGATAGCTTGAACCATACCAATTATGGAAACCAATTACAGAAGATTCTATTGACTAAGAATATTTACCAATAGCTTTATTGAAAACAAAAATACCTTTAAATCTTTCTGTGAAGAGGCAAATACTTTAAAGAAAGAATAGAGTAAACAAATCCATACAGTGTACACAGCCAATTCTCCTGCACAAAGGCAGACATTCTTGATGAACCCAGATATACCTCTGGAGTTCTTTCCGTTTGTTATAGAGAGAGTTATGTTCCCCTAAATCCACATGTAATTGTCCTACACCACCATGGGACTGTATTTGAAGACAGGGTTTTCAAGGGAGGGGATTAAGATAGAATGAGATCATAAGGGCAAATCCTTAATCCAATAGGACTGATGTCCTGCTAAGAAGAGGAATGAATGTGTGTGCACAGAGGAAAGTTTACATGAGCATATAGTGAGAAGGCAGGTATCTGCAAGCCAAACAGAGAGGACTCACTCTAAACCAATCGGGCTGACACCTTGATCTTGGACTTTCAGCCTTCAAATATATACAAAAATAAATTTTTGTTGTTTAAACTACCCAGTCTGTGATATTCTGTTATGGAAGCCCAAGCAGATTAAGACACCATTGTAGCAATAACTCTGAGACTATCACGTAATAAGCAATTACACAGCTAACAAGTGAACACATTCAAAAGATAATGGAGATCTGGAGACAGAAATTGCAATTCAGGACCAATCAAGTAAAGATTTTTGGTAAATGTTTGCTTATAATTTGCCTATAGTTTAAGAAGAATAGTGAACTGTAAGGGCCAAACTTAATAGATACTGAGGTCAAACTACATACATATTCATTCCTGATCAGTTTAGGATAGTTGGGGATTCTAGTTCCGCAGTTTAGACATATGTCAGAATCAATTGGAAGTCGTTTGTGGAGAAAGATAATATAGTCTCAAAACATCAAATTATCTGGGAAAATTTTCATATGCAATGCCCAGCAGTTTAATCAATTTTCATATATCTATATGTATAAAGTATACATATATAATATTTACATGTATGCATGCAAGTAGAAGTAAAAACACAGGATTTTATATTACGGAGAGGTCAGACACAGAATTTAAAATAACTATCCATAATTTAGGGGTTAAAATACAAGTTTGAGAATTTTGGCTGACAACTGGAGACATATTTGCCCTATGTGAAGAATCCTGGGTTAAAAATTAATTTTAAAACTTGGAAATAAAGGGAAATTATTAAGCATTTATTCAATTTTTTTAGTGCACTACACGACAGAATCAATGAGTGGCTGATGAGGAAAATTTATCTCTCTAGATATGTTCCAGTTAAAAAATGAAGAAAAATAATGAATTAAATTACATCTGCCCCATGACTCCACTAAGCACTGCCCTGCTAGGGGCCTCTGCCAGGTACTGCCACCCTGGATCTGTGACAGGCATGGTAGCCTTTGAGATCTCTAGAATGTGCTCGTGGTCATTCTCTTACTGTCTTGGTGAATAGCACCTGGCTTATTTCTAGCCATGCAAATCTCCTTGTCAAATGGTCCCTTGGCCACGCAAGTGTTTTTCTCTCCTAAACAAGCTTTTTCATTCTTTACGAGGCTAGGCTAAGAATTTTTCAAATCTTTACATTGTGCTTCCCTTTCAATTATAAATCCCACGTTTAAATTGTTTCTCTCTTCTCCCATTTTACTACAAGCAGCTAAGAGAAGCCATGCAGCGTGCTGAGCACTTTGCTCTTAGAGATTTTTTTTGCCAAATATCCTAGTTCATTGCTCTTAAGTTCTGCTGTCCATAAAATCCTAGGTCACAGACATAATTAAGCCAAGTTATTTGCCTTTGTAACAAGAATGGTTTTCCCGTCGGTTTCCAATAAGATATTCATCATGTCCATCTATGCCTCTTCAGAATTGCC
The DNA here is from genome assembly GCA_963575035.1 of Avahi laniger. Lineage (NCBI taxonomy): Eukaryota > Metazoa > Chordata > Mammalia > Primates > Indriidae > Avahi > Avahi laniger. Next base: position 15,444 of record CAUYSK010108407.1, read on the forward strand.
TTTACTGTCCATATTTCTACCAGAATTCAAGTCACAACCACTTAGGTAATTGCTAAGAAGACCCGAGATTTTTACTACAGTTCTCCTCTTCTGAGCCCTCACCAGAATTGCCCTTAACACTCTGTTCATGGCAATCTAGGTTTTTCTCTATTATGTCCTTCAAACTATCCCAATTTCTACCCATTACCCAGCTCTGAAACCACTTCCACATTTTTCGATATTTGTTAAAGCAACACTCACTCATCATGTTCCAGTTTTTGTCTGAGTGTGTTTTGTGCTGCCATAACAAGACACCTGAGAATGGGTAATTTATAAAGGACAGAAATAGTTTTTCTCCCTGTTCTGGAGGATGGAAATTCCAAGATTAAGGAAATGTCAGGTTCGGTGGCTTAGCAATGGCTGCTTTCTGCTTTCAAGATGCACCTTGCTGCTACATTCTCCAAGGGGAGGATCACTGTGCCCTAACATGGCAGAAGGTAGAAACACAAGTGAGCTGAAGGCTGCATGAAGTCTCTTTGATAAAAGGAACTAATCCCATGTGTGAGAAAGCAACTCTCATGACCTAATCACCTGTTACCGGCCCCATCTCTTAATACTGTCACATTGACAACACCTGAATTTTGGAAGGGACACATTCAAACCATAGCAATAAATACTAAATATCCTGTCATATTTAGTATTTAAATTTGTTATTCTGTCTCTTTGTTTTAAATTATGGTATATCTTTTAAATATGAACAAAATAGAGCATTTGTCTTTACCTTGAAATGAAAATCAAATTCACTACATTTCTTCTAATTATTATTTTAAAATCAAACAAAAATTCTTTAATTAGAAAAAGTGAATCAAACCGAAAGCTTTGGCACAAGTGTCTAATGAAAACAAAGTGCAAGGATGAACTCAATGTTTCCTATAATACTTAATTGTTATTAATGAGGATAGCATTAATGTATCTGCTGGCTTAGTGCCAGATTATTAATATAATGTTCCTGGTACATTCAACAATGGATTGTAGAAATTTGAGGATGAAACTAGGTTTTCTTATATCACAGTGAATTATCTCTATCTTATTTAAATGTGATTAAAGATATTATCGGAACAGATAACTTTCTGGCTAGCTGATTGCGTGACATATTTTGAGAAAAATAGATTCTCACCTTGAAAAACAAGGAATGGATATAAAAATTGCCCCCAAATTCAAACCCATCATTCTTTGAATGCCACACTCTAGGGCTTTTCTGATCGATATTTCTAGTAACCACCATATTCAATGAATGAAGCAGTTCAATTGAAAAAAATTAGAAGACACTAACATGATATTTGTAGAATGAGATAGTTGAAGAAAAGCTGACAGCAAGTTTCACAGAGGCCATAAGAAAATAGTAGACAGGGCCTAACCCAGGATGAGGAGTTAGAGTGAGAGGTAGATAGTAAAAAGGGGGTAGAAAGAAAGAGAGAGAGAGAGAGGATGATTATGCTAATAAAGTCACAGAGATGTGATTCCTCTTTATGTGAAATTCTCCAGTTTTGTCATTATTATGATGATCATCATTATCGTTATCCTTATGTTTTTAATGCAGATCTCACATGCACCAAATTGGGTTAATCATAATCCTTGATTCAAAATTATTATTGATGTTCATCATGACCCTCTAATCAATTAAAAATACAAATCCCCATGGACACACCTCACAACTCAAGAACTAAAAAGATCACTCATCACTTCTGTCTACTCAAGTGCTCAGTCTGGATCTGGCACCTCTGCTTTCTCACAGAGGGAAACACTGTCTTGAAATATACACTCATCTGTATTTTCATGTTTAAAGTTTCACAGCATATATATTTGTGAGTAAAATGCATATTGGTTAGTGACAGTTGCTTTTGAGTTTTATTTTTAAAAAAACATATCTTACTGTGTGAAGACTTCTATTCCTGGGTTTTTTCACTGGGCAAGAAAACATTTTCCTCATATTATTGCATGTAGTTGCAACTCATTCACTTTTCCTCAAGTAATATTCCATCCCATCCTGTGAATAAACTGTAATTTATGTACATTCTTTCATCAGAGAGCAAATGTTTCTCAGTTTTTCTATTAGAAGTGCTATAAAAATTCTTATACTTGTCTCTGGTCACATGTGCAAAGTCTTCTCTTGACTACATACTCTAGGGTTATGGGCTGGAATAAAATAGGCATAGAAAATAACTGTGCATGGTAATGCAAAAGTTTTCCGTCAGTTCTTATTCTTACCAACAATGTATGAGTAACCTATTGATCCACTCCCTTGCCAGCATTTATTTTTGTCCCAATTTTTGCCAACCTGTTAGGTTTTAAATTATTATTAACTCATCATGATATTAATGTATATTCTCATATTTTCCAAACAGGCTGAGTTTCAGAGACTTTTTCTATAATTCCAACAAGTTTTCTCTCTTGGGGTTAATAATGTTCTCTTATAAAAAGTTATGTATATATACATATGTGTGTATTTCTATTTAAAACCATATTTACCAGGTTTAACTTCATCTAAACTGGGGATTAATGAGCTATTCTACTTGTATTCATTTATGGTTTTGGCTGAGTGGATGCAACTTGCATATATTTAATAATTGAATACCTGCCTTAGTTTAAATTATTTGAAAACTTGCCTAGAACTAAGAGGCATAATATAACTTTCTATGAATTGTTAAAAGTATTTTAGAAAGAAATTTGAATTCAATTTTAAACAGAAATTAAATATGTGTTTAAAGCATTTTTATAAACTCCTTGGATATTTTAGATTCCTAATAAAATTTTGAACCTAAAATTTAACACAAGGCAATTATCTCTGTATCTCTGGGTAGGAAGAATAAAAATGCTATTTGCTAGATTGGCTTCTCCGTACCTTGATATTTTTCATACTTTTAAAAATATTTATTAATTATATAATTATAAAAATGTTATCACTTTCATTAGTTTTTTAGTTACTTAATGCTGCATAGGCATGTGCCCCACCCTAACCTCCATGCTGAGAATTTTCCCGCCCAGCTTGTCTGCTTCTCCAACCATTTCAAACGAGTGTAGTCGCAGACCATAATATATTGAATCATTTAATGGCAAGTGTTGCAAAAAATAAATAATAGTTCGGAGTTTATTTATTCTTTGTGTGATTTTCAGGAATGATGCATTTCTTCACACAGGTTTTTAACTCACTCAAAAATATATCAAAAATATATTTGTTAAGCATCTTCTCTCTAATTGCACTATAACCTGATACTGGAGAAATAGTGGTAAAGCCAGCAAGGCTCCTTTCTTTATGGAGATTCTTTTCTAGAAGGAAAGACAGAATGTGTGTGTGTGTGTGTGTGTGTTTGTGTGTTTGTGTGTGTGTGTGTCGTTAGGTCTCAGAGACAAATACCTCAAAATATGCACTTTGACATGCAGACCTGAAGAAGAAGTCTCAGGGTCTCTCAGCCTCCCCCACTGTGTCCTCGGTCCCTCCCACAGCACAGGATGAAGTTGTTTCTCTGAAGTTCTCTCACCTGTCTAAAGTCTGGACCCACCAAAGAAGAGAACATTGACCTCTGGAAACCTTTCCCGAGGTCATTTTTAGTTAACGGAACTCACATTTCCAGGGAGAAAGACTGAAGAGTGTTAACACACTGGGGCAGACTTGTTGCCAACCATTGTCTGCCCTGCGGGCCCAACAGACTTCATCCCAGGCCATTCTACCTTCTTAAAGCCCATTGAATTCCCCTAAAAATCATCCACTACCTCCTTAAAGTCATCTATGCTTTCCTATCCTCCTGTCCCCAAGAAGAAGGGTATATAATCATCTGTACCTCGATTCTTCCCTGTGCATACTTATAAATTTGAATGCCATTTCTCCTAGTATGCCTGTTGTGAGTTGATTTTTGGGTGAACTTTCAGAGGATGAAAGATAAGGTTTCCCTTGTCCCCTACAGTGGATTAGTGTGTGTGCGTATGTGTATGCGTGTGTATGTGGGAGGGGGGGTTGTGGGGTGTGTGGTGTTTAGTGTCAGTTATTTATGAAAAGTCAAAGTAAAGCAGTGTATGGGAAGAAGGTGAGTGGGAGTGGATGGTTTGCACCTAATATTCTCTGACTTCCTTGTCTATCCCCGACAGTGCCATGACTAACTCCCACACTTTCTTCAGGATCATGTTCAACTGACCATTCTTGAAGGGTGCCTTTCCAGACAACAAGAATTGAAATAGCTCTTGTTCCTACATACACTTTTAAATAAATTCTTTAAAATTGGTAAGAACGCATCAGTGAATTCCAAAAAATTATTTGATAATAGAAATAAATACAATGACCTTGTGTTTTATTTTATATGAGAGGCGTGTTTCTCTTTAAATTTTTGATATACCTTTACAGTATATATTGTATAATGGATTTGAGAGTTAGAATTTCTTGAAAGAAGTTAGGACATAAAATATCATCTCAGGAACAGCATTTTGGGGAGAAAACTACCTTCGAAGACTACAAATCACAATTATGACTTTAATTAGAAGTGAGGTTTTGATTCTCCCCTAGCACTCAACCAGTTATTGAAGGTTCACAGAAATATAGCTAACCCAAATTTAATTAATGAGCAACAAAGAGATAGTCATCAAAGGGATGGCATAATGATAAAGTCGGAACCCATTTATCAGTGTTAAGTAGGCACTGCTTATTGGCATATTGATGTTCTTCTTCTTACCCTTCCACGTATAAAAAAGATTTGAGGTGCTTTGTCCTGAAATATGGCCATATTAATATACTGAAGATGGTTTCTTTATTTCCTCTTTTAGAGTTTTACCTGTGACATAACAATAACTGATTTTCTGATATCTTCTCTCAGTAATTTAGTTGCTACTCCATTTCTGTGAATCACAGCCAAGTAATTAAACTTTTACCTAGGAGACAGCACCGGTGATGTTAATAAAACACAGGAACAAGAATACATTTATATAAAAGAAAGGACAGAAAAGACTTGTTTTAGGGTGTTATTAAAAGAGAATGTTTTGGCAGGCATGAAGAGAAATAGAAGCCTGATATCAGTGTATGGAATATCTCATTACTGGCTAATAGCAGTGTACAGAAGACACTCTGGGAGCAGCATTTGAATCACAAGAAATATACTTATTTTTTTAAAACACAACAAAAATGAGATTGGAAAAGCATTTATTTGTGTAGGTGTTCCATGTATCGCCTTCACTCTGATGGCTTTTCAGGGGGCTGGAAGCATAGCCCACGGAAAGCATAGAATGCCTTTCTTCCAAGACATGCGTTATTCTAATTAAAGAATTGTGATTAAGATAAAGTGATTTTGGCATGTTCATTTTGATCATACTGACTGGTTCATAAGAAAAGAAAAGTTCAGCAACCTCTGGTATTTTAGCAGTCTGAATTAAGGGATGTCGTGAAAGGGTTTGATTTGCATATCCTGAAATGATAAAAAGGAAATAAGTCTTGGCATAATTCTTAGGCAAACTGTAAATATATTTTTAACCTTCAAATATTAAAAAGACCATTAATTATTTTTGAAATGACAATTTTCAACACATGTAAACCATTATTATGGCTAGAAACAGGGGCAGCAGCATATTGTAAGGTTTCTTCTAAAATTTATTTTGTTTCTGAAAGTCAATGCCAACACCTCAAGTGTTAAGTGAAAACACAGAGCTTATAAAATAGATTACAGAAACATATATTTTCTAACATATGCAAACAGTGACTATAGGATGCCAAGAGAGGTGAATAAGGACTAAAAGAATTATTTAGCTTGGGAGACACTTGCCAAACACAAACTTGTTCAATCAATGTACTGTGAGAAATCTTAAAGAATTACTGAAAGCGATTGTCTTAACTGCTCTTTTCCTCCTATCCAAATATATTTTAAATAAGAAACACAGATATATTTTCTCCTAAAAATTTGTTCTCTTTTTTCCTCACTTCTTAACAATTTTCAATATTCAAGATCAGATTCAAGATTCTTCTAGTATTATCCTTCGAACCGTATATGGAGGTTGCAACTTGAGTTTGTTATGTAATTGTTCTATAATTATTTTTGTCCATAGATCTTGAAGCTATAAGTGACATGTTCGGATTGTACTAGTAATTCCTTCTGAATTGTTGTAATTGATTGAGTGTTAGACTGAAGTTGGGAGAGCCAGAGGCATCTATGATACTACCCATGAAGTCGTATAACCCCCTAGTCACAATTGCTTTATCTTTACAAAGAAAGGATTAAACTAGGTGATTTCTAAGATATGGTTGCCCTAAAATTATAACAGCCAATGAATATAATTTCAAATATAAAATAAAATCTATCTACTATAAAATTTTCCCACACATATCTTTCATTTTTAAAGTCTTCAATACCAAAAAATGGGGGAGGGGAAGGAATATGATCTTCAAATACTACTTTGTAAACCTTAATGGTCAAAATTTCAATAGTTCATTTTTTAAAATTTACTTTTATATAGCTAATGTTTTTGTAAGGAAAACGGATGTTTTCACTGGCTTCGTAATAAGAGAAATCTAAATTAAAAGTATTTTTCCATGATAACCATAAAACCTAATGTCAGCTGCAGGAGAGTTAGGCTGTGTTTTGTTTAAGCAATCTGATTTGAAGGAAAGAAAAAAACAAGGTCACTTAAAGGATTAAAATTAGTAAATTGTTATTTGAAAAATAACAGGATTAATAACTATCTTTCTAGATGTTCTAGTAAATTGTTTTCCAAACATCTGGCGGTTTTACTCAATACTGCTCTCTTTCATGCTTTTGTGAGTATAAAAACTGAGACGTGAATAATACAGAATTAATTCATTTTTAACAAAAATATACACATGATTTATTTTCATTATTTTCTATCAGAGATGAATATCTGTTAAATCGCATGAATGAGATATTTACATTCTCTGTCACAGATCTGGCAAAATGATATCTTGTTGTAATAGGAGGTGTAGGGGGTAAAGGGAGCCCGGAAAATACCAGCGATCATGGGATGAGAGCCTGGGCTTCTAGAGGACGCTAATCTTAACTACAGCCCAAACTACTCTTCATGGCAAGAAACGTGTCTCCTGGATGGAGAAATGCATAACCCAAAGATAGGCAGACACGTCTTTTTCAGAGATGCCTACGATTTTCCAAACTGGCTTGTTCTTTTTCTAGTTAATTGTCCATATGCAAAGTTCACCAATTCTCCAAGCTACAATTCTTAGTCCTTCTCTGTCAATTAGACCCAGATGGCAAAATTAAAGGCCCTTCACATCATGGCACAACAGCAATTTTAGTTCATCAAAGATCCTTACCCCATGCTGTTTTTTCACAATTAATATTTAAGTTCCTGTTGGGCAAGTGCTTCATGAACAATGACATGTACTCTGTAGCTGGAGGATCCATCTTCTTGTCAAAGCTGATGGAGAAAAGAAAAGTAGTCTGCGGACATGATAATTACATAGTGCCTGAAAAGGTGGAAGGTGAGACACTGCAGATGGGAGGGGAGATGAAAGGAGCTCTCGCTGCCAAAGAATTCTGAGAGCAACTGCCAACTCTAAGTCCTCACTGTACCGCAGTCCCCTACGCCAAGAAACGATGGAGAAAAAAGAGCTGTAGGGCTTGAATTTTAAAAACAATTAATAGCAAACACAGAGAGTATTCAGATATTGAAAGCCATTAGAGCGCACATGCGAATGCGCGCGCGCGCGCACACACACACACACACACACACACACACACACACACACACACACACACACAGCTTTTACGGAGCAGTACTTTTTGACACAGACACTTCACATAATCATTCTGAATTAGTGGTTTCTGGAGCTGAGGAAATCAAAGTTTCCATTTGCTAGGAAACATACTTTCATTAAATTGAATAGGAGGTATTTTTTCATCAGTTTAAATCATAACCACATCTATTTCAATTAGTAATATCTTAGAGTTGTAGATGAGAGAGCAGTCAGCAAAATATTTTATCTCAATTCATTCTTGCAACAAAAACAAATGGTTGGTTTTATCATTTCAATTTCAATCAAGGAAAAAAAGCCTCAAAGAAATTTAATGATTGATTTAAGAACCTCCAGTTAATAAAGGACAGATTTCGGGATTTACATTGTATCTTCTGGCACCAACTTCAATGTTCTTTCTCCCAAACCAAATTTACCTCCAAAATCCTTTAGAAAACATATTTTCCTGTGTGCCTGCTTTTAATATTCACTTCTAGTGATGTTGAAAGGAAGGGATAGTGGTCATTTACAAAACAAAATGTTACTTTATTCCCTAATTTTATTCTCTGATTTTAAATCCTAGAAGTAATGTGGCCTCAACTATACTTTCCAAAAATGTTGATGGTCTTTGTTCAAAATAGTTATATGAAGAAAAGGCACATTATGTAGCAATTTCCAAAAATGAGTTGTTTACTTATGAAATGAAAGATATTTTAAATTTTTAAAATGAATGTTTAAGGAAAAGAGAAAAAAGAAAAGAAGTATATTTAGAATGAAATTTTTATTTGAAAATAAAATTGTATCTGAACAAAAAAAAAAAGAAACAATGATCTCCTTTCTTATTTTTTCATGTATGATGTCTTCTGGGGGAAAAAAAAAGATAAAATTGCTTTGCTGTTTTTCAAACTAAGTTTTTTTTTTTATTCAATTCCTTAATATTATTATAACAATTTCTCCCTGAATGAATCATTATAAAAATAATGATGGTGGTGATGATGTTAATGACAAAGAAGATGATGATGACGATACCAAAGCTAATGACAGTAATTGATGACTACTTAACATGGGCCATGGGCCAAGGGCTGTACGTGGAACTTCCTACCAGGAAGAGTTTCAATTATTATCCCTATTTTAATGATCAGGAGAAGGGGTTAGAGAGATTGCTACTTGCATATATTTACCTCCTTAGTGAGCAGCAGTTTTGAATTCGACCCACATATCGTATCTGATTCCAGTCTCTTCTTTTTCCTGTGAATCAAGAGTTGTATGTAAAACAACACACAAACAAAAACAAAAACACTCAGGTATTATGCTAATCTGAACTGAGATAGTTAGGAAAAGTGACTTAGCAAGAGCTTGAAACATTAGAGTTTTTATTTAAATTTCCCTCCACATTTTATATGTAAGCAAGACATGTTCACATATTACATTATAATAATATATTATAATATATCATTGTATTATAATCATAATTATGAAATAATGTGATTAATTAAAACTGCCAAAAATACATAGTACATTTTACTGAAAATCTTACCCCGAGAAAGAGTTATTCCATCTGGCTAGAATATACTTTTCCTTTCACTAACCAAAAAAACTCTGTTGGCACTTTTGTTAATTCTTTAAGATACAGCCTAAGTTTCACCATCTTATGTATTTTTTTTTTTTGAAACAATTCAGGTGTATTCAACTGCGCTACATTTAAGTTTCTATCATTCATGGTACATAACTCCATTACAGCATTTATCGCTTTTACTGCTTTCTTCAACTGCCTATATGGCTATCTTCTCTTACTAGAATGTAAGACAGGGGAATTTAGGGATAGGAACCTTATTTATTTGGCTTACCATAGTTTTGCTTCTCATTAAATTCCAAATTAATTTTAATTAATTTACAATTACACCCCAAACAGAGCTTTTCACAAAGTAGGTATTTAAGAAACAAATGTTTAAATTACTACTCCTCTCTTAATTTCATTGTATGTTTTCATATCCGTGACAAAATACTACTCAAAATGAGGTATTAATACATTTATTTAACTGTCCTACATTAAATTCTTAAAAAACATACAAAAGTCATATGAAAATGACTTTTGAAAATACGTTTGAAATCTAAAATTGCTATGAACTAGAATGGTAAAAAGAATCGTGGAACTGAACATTTGTGTTGATAATTCTGTAAAGGTGGGTCAACACCGAAATATTTATTTTAGAAGAGTTTTGGTTATTGTTTCACCTGTTGCCCCCAAAAAAGCAATATTAAATGATCATGCTCTGAAAAATGCAACTAATTTCATTTTGGCAACATTTGTTCTTTAAAAATTCTTTAAATTCATAGTTTCAGTTTGCCTTCTCTCTAGAAGTTCAGAAGAAATACTGAGAAATGGAACCACTGCAGAAGATCAACCACATATTAAGAAAGAAAAAATAATAATGTGATTTCTTCAAATTCTGAGAAAAGAAGTCATGAGAAGAAAATGTTTACATGTGTATATGTATTTTAAGTCTTTTTTCAAGTTATATTTTTCACATTTCATGTCTAGACTTTAACAATGAGATCTAGAAAAATGTAGTTTAATTTTAAATATACTAAAACAGTGTTATTTATTAAACAGTACAACCCTCACATTTTTCATGGAGGTTTTTGCATTTAATAGCATACATATCTTAATTTGCATAAAGTGAAGAACAGTGAAATAAATGTCTGAACAAAAAAATTACTTACAAGATGTGGATATTTGTTAGAATTTGTATTTTTAAAAAATTAAATATGGCTATTTGTTTTGGCATAATTTAACATGTAACCCCTGCAGATCAAACACTAGGTCAGAGTGAGATGGATTAACTAATTGTAAAATTACTATATATTAAAAATTTGTATAAAATCCCCACAAAATGTCAAGTCCAAATAGTAAGTTAATAAATACCAGAGTGTTTGGATATAAAAAACTAAGACATAGAAAGACCACTCAAATTATCTGCTGCCTTACTTCTTTACTTTCTAGCAATTTTGTTGAGTTCTGTGTATGATTCTACTTAGAAAAATGTGATTTTTGTAAGCTTTAGCATTTCTTATCTGAACCAGGGAGCAATTGACTGAGTTATTAGGTGTGTGCATAGTACCCAAAAATGCTCTTTGATATTCTCTGCAGCTTTTTATTTCAATGTGAAAAACATTCTGAAAGTCATGACAAGTTTGGGAGTGATTAGACCTTGGCTGTAGTGTAGTTTTTCATTTATGCTTGTTCAATGACTTGTCCATAGGACGTAATTTTGAAACCAAGTGGTACTCATCACACTGATCATACAATTCAGAGTTTAAAGTTCAAGAGCAATAGATCAATCACTATGAAACAATATGAAATAAATGGCTTATGCTTGTTCTTAGGGCAATGCCTTAACTGACAGCAAAATGATGAAAAAATTCATTGATTTTAACATCTTGAGCCTCATTAAAATCTAAATAAAGCACCTACATTTGCAATACAGTAAGTGCAGAAAAACCCTACACACATTCAAAAACGTCTGTTACATACTTAATGCAAAATGGAAAAACTACATTTGATGGCTCTAAAGTTATTTAAGTTAATTTGTTGAAAGAAGCTTAAAATAACGGGGAAACATTAATCTTGATTTAAATCTTCAGGGTCTTCCAAGAGATTAGGAAAAGTATGCTGGCACATGAGTTTTCCCCACAACCTAGAATACTAAAAGCAGATATGTCACAAAATGTAATTCCTCTGGCAAAGCTAATAATGAACTGCAGGTAAAGTACATTCCAGGAATTTTAGAATGAACTGAAAATATCCTGAACAGAACCTTCAGATGGGGCAGCATCCTCTCTGATCACTCCTGCTGTGTCAAGATATCACAGATCAGTGTGTTTCTGAGCAGAATGCATACCATGCATGGTCTTTTGTCACTACCCACAGTGGGGGATGACATCAACTCCAATAAAATTATAAAAAACGTTAAGCAAGAAAGAAACGGATTTGAAAAGTCACTGATGGATTTTATTATATTCTTGAATTCAAATGCCTTAAATTCTGAGTTTTCTAGAAAGATAGCAATATTATATGTAGCAACATTTTTTGTAACTTTTTACTTCCATCATAATCTAAAAGGCTATTTCACCCACTCATGTTTTCAGAATCCAGCACATTTCCTGGCACAGAAAATATATCTATATTTAAATCTATATCTGTATCTGTGTCAATGTCTACAACTGTACCTATACCTGTATCTATATATATATTTAAGTAGATATCCATCTATATAGATATATAAATATATAGCTATATATCTTATATTGAAAAATTATAGCTTTGTAATAAATAGCTACATATTAAAAATATACATACATATCTAAATCTATATAGATGCATGCATACTATGGTAAATACAAAAATATAAATGTAATTGTTTATATAAAAATTCATGCTATTTTAGGAAAGTATTCCTCAATGAGTTTTTTAAAAATACAAATTAGTCAACAACATAGTGCACAGTGGTCCCTCCCTTACCTGTGTTTTTGCTTTCTGCTGTTGAGTTTCCCAGAGTCAATCACAGTCCAAAAATAGGCAATTATAGTACAATGAAATATTATGAGAGACAGAGACCAATTCACATAACTTTCATTATAGTATAGTATTATAATTGTGTGTGTTATTATTAGTCATTGTTGTTAATCTCTTACAGTGCTTGATTTATAAATTAAACTTTATCATATATATGTATGGGAAAAAACATAGTATACATATGATTGGATTTTATCTGACATTTCAGGCATTCTTTGGGGGTCTTGAAACATATCTTCTGCAGACAAAGGGGGACTACTGTAGTATTTTGGGGACCTAACCATTTAGCAAAAATGAAATGGAGAACAACTAATGCTAGCAAATATGATGAAAATGCCATTTCAGAAACCACTTGACAATAAACACACAAAATATCTAAAGACCCGTGTAGTCTTCTGTGCATTAATTTTCCATCAGGTAACTATTCTTACAAAATATAATAAGAAGAAAAACTTCATGTGCGTAGATCTTTATTAGATCATCATTTATATTGCCAAGACTTGGAAACAATCTAACTAGCCAATTATGTTATGAGTGTTTGGTAAATTATCGTATATAAAAACAATACATTAGTATGCAGCCATTAAAATAATGATCATTCAAGTTGTTAGTGACATGAAAAATATTTTAAATAAAGTTTTAAATAAATCATAGTCTTAAAAATTTATAAACAATGACATATGCCCCTCAGTGGCAAGAAATATTTGTAAGAAATATAATAAATGAGATATTTTTCTGGATGAAGATCAGTGGGTAATTTTTCTTTTTTTTTCCTTTCCCATTTTTTTTTTTGCCCTTGTAATCTGCCCCAATTCCTCACATTTTCTCTGGTATGCATTCATTTATAGTAACATAATATGATTAGCATTCTATTTTTGTTAAAAGAAACTATGTTGCCCTAACACATATTTATTAAGAAATATGTGCTAGGTATGGTGAATAAAAACTAGATGCAATTTAGTCCTCATGAATTTTATAGAGTTGTCTAGAATCCAAAGGTTAATCAAATAATCGTGACATCAGAGAAATAACTATCCAGAAACCTGTGCTAATGCCCTGAGGCTGTCACAGAATGGGAAGAAGTCTGTGGCCTGTGCTCGCTGGTAGGCAGGGAGTAGGGACGAGGTTGGAACCATCGGGTCAGAGTTCTGTGGAGCTGGGGAAGAGCCAGACCAGGTCAGGAAGCAATCTGTATGTCTCTGATCGGCCTTGGCTTTTGTCTAGGAACCAGGGAAAACTGAATAAGATCTGAATAGAGGAATGATGGGAACAGTTTCAAAAGGGATGAACTAAGATTGTTACAGGCATGTCAGTTAAGAAGTTAACACTGCTGTCCAGGGAATAAGTGAAGTTTAATAAGTTTGAGCTAGGGCTTGGAAGAGTAGCACACTCTGAGCTTAGAAAAATCAGAGTTGTCTTGTTCAGCAGTGTGACTGTGGGGAACGACACGTTACTAAGGAGATGAAAATGGTAAAATGGGCAATGTTTGACAAGGTGGTCGCGAGCACCTAATGACGTAATTCATATAAAGCAGTTATCACAGAGCTGAGCACCTCAGCTCTCAGTGAGCATTATTTTAACTAAGTAGGTGGTGGCAGGGAAAATGTAGAGAAGTAGATGGATATAAAGAATTTTAAGGGGAAAAGTCAAACTGGTGATGTGCAAACTATGAGAGACAAGAAGAGGAAGTACTCAGAAATATGTGTAGCTTATAAAACTAGAAAAATTATAGTAACATTCCTTGGGAAATGATGAACAGACTGAGCATCCGTTTGGGGAGAAAATCATGAGCTTGAATGTTGAATGTGCTAAGCTCAGTATGGCTCTGTGATACACGCTTGGAGGCGCTGGGAAGATGATAAGTTATAAAAGTCTGACACAGCCTCCTTGGGACCTAGAGCTCTGAGTCAGGGAGAGACCAGGCAGAGTATGAAGTCTTGAGTCGAGGAGATCACGGAAGGAAAGCGAGATAGAGGAAGAAGGTAGGAGGCCTGGGACGAGGGAGTAAGGAAATGCTGTACATCAGGGCAAGTGTGGGTATGAGCCACAAAGCGATGCCAACCATTGCACTCTGACTAGGGCGATGGCAATTTAAGAGTCTGACAAAGAAGAGAGCACAATAAGAGGGAGTGGAGAATAAGCTGGAAAAAGAAAAGCAAGATAACTAGGGATTTCCAGTTTGAAGACGTTCGTGAAGGAAAGGAGAGACTCACTGCGGAAGAGGCAAAGGAAACGTGGGTAGTGGGATAGAGGACCTCACTCAGCTCATCAGCCAAAATCCTTGGAGCTCACTGTGTTTCTGAGTTCAGAAGTCTCTGGTTTCTACAAAAGCAATATAGAGCATATGCCATCTCACGTAACATCCCTGCAAATATACCCGAAAGGAGCAGCTCCACCTCAGCCGGCTTCTTACTCATGCCTGTCTCATTGTAATTAAAACAGATGTGTCCCCTTCCTCCTCCTCTAAAGTCTCTAATTAAAGAGCCTCACACCTGGACCAGGAGCATGAGTGTCATCACGTTGTCTGCCTGCCCCCGCCACCCGCCTTCCTGCTGATCACCCACTGACTACCGGCGAGTGGTGTGCCAAGCCAGCAGTTCCTGGTGGTGGCTGAACCTGAGAACCCCGCCACTGCTGACTTCTATGACTTGTGACGGTTTTAACCTCTATTGAGGCAGAATCCTTGCTCAGCTCCCCTTAGCAGAAACATATGCTTATCATGTCAGGACTCCAGGCTTCTGACACCTCGGTTTCTATTTTTCTGTAGATATTGTGCCTTAAGACCCACATGATAATCTGATTCACTCAGGGTGCACAGGTTCTCAAGGACACAAGCCCACCTGTGCCCCATCAGCATGTAAATACGCTTTATCATGGCTCATCTTAAAACACAAATAAAAACCAGAAACCCACATCTTAACCCCTCCCTGTCCTCCACCTTCCACCTCATTTTATGTTCCCTCAACTTTTAGAAAATTCTCCCTCAGCACAACCTTTCTTCAAACCTTAGGTGGTTCCTTATCATGCAGATGTTTGCTCAAATGTTACCTCTTCACAGAGACATTAAAGACCACTCTACTCAAAACACCTCCCCAAGCTTGCGCACTCATATCTTCATTCCCTTTATGAGTTAAGTTCCCTCAGAGTGTCATTATATTATAGCATTATACTATTACATCATATTGCATTATATTATGTTATATTTTGATTACTTGCTATTTGGAGAAAGAGAGAAGAACATAGATCCTCCCAAGATAAGGGACAGTTAGCTAAAGCAAGTTTTATTTAAAAAGACAAAATAACTGCAGTTGATATCAAGGGGATTTTAAAAATATTATTTGGAAAACAATAATCCCCATATATTGTTTTTTAGTGACACAAATACGTAATATGCATTTTGCCTACATACTGTTACACATATTTGCCTATCCTTTATCCTAAGAAAGTTTCAACACCCTACTCCAAATTTCCACAAATCCTTAGGAACATATGTTATTCTCGTCACTTTGGGGTCCGACTTCATGGCTGGCTCAAAAACTTCTATCTCACTTTACATGCCACAGCAATTCTTATTGCTGCAATCTGACACAGACTTAGAATGCTGTCTCTATTTCTTGATTTCCCCACCAAAACTTCCAAAACAGTATAGAACCATGCCTCAAAATGTGTACTTATAGATGGAAAAGATTATGCTAAAGTACATGAATGATGGAAAGCGTTTATCTTGGCTCACTCAGTGTGCATGCAGGCACTGTCTGGAAATGCAGGGGAATGCAAGCCCATGGTGGACACCCTCAACCAATAGGGGGCAGGATTAATCCAACAATTCAGAGGGACAGTTCAGTTTCTTGGGATTCTACTTCCTTCTTATTCCCTGAGATTATTTCCTAAGTAAACTACCTTCCCCAAGTCTTTGCCTCTGGCTGCTTTCAGGGAAACCCAAAATAATAGGAAAACAGCACAACAACGTAAATGTCGACATTGCATATTTACATTTAGTCACTCACTTCAGAAAGTTCTCACTGCCCGTATTTGTCTGTGGCCTTCATTCTTGTAAAAGTCAACCCACCCAGCTCTCTTCTTCCTCCTACCTCCTCTAATCCCTAAACACTTGAGTGTCACTCTCAGGTTTGTCTCGGAAACACAATACTTAACATGACAGTAGTTGAGGTCGGTGTTCGTGTTCTCCATTAAGTGGCAGGTCTCTGAAAACATGTCTAAAGATTCATGATGTGCTGATGAAGCCAGAGCCTCACCAAATGTAAGTCTCAGCTTCCAGAAGAGCAGAAACCAGACAGGTTCTCTGAAAGTCCATCACACACTTTCTCCCTCTTCCGGTGGTCCTTCAAGGGTAAAATAGTGTAATTCAGTTTTATTTCCTAACTTACTTAGATTATACCACACTCTTACAAAATGCAAGCCAGTGCCTATGTTGGCTTCATGTAACAAAAATTTTCTTTCTTATATTAACTGTACTGATAGAGAAACATAAATGCACGTGAAAAAAAACAAAACAAAAATGTATATTGAGGGACATTTGTCAGAGTTTTTGTTGATAATGGTGGTATATTGAGAAGGAAATATCAGTGTATCTGAAGGTTCAAACGATAGCAAGTAAACAATTATAAAGACATTAGTTCTAAGAATTGTGAGGAATATGGACAGATAAACATGATCTGGTCAAACCCAGAACATGAGAAGAAAAGAGATCTATGTAATGTTAAATTAGGGAATTTAGGCAAATATTAATAATATGAAATAATAAGTTACTACTTATGGCAGAAAGACATAATTTCTAACATAAAAGAAGTATTGACACTATTTTTTCAATATTAAGAACAATGTAGAAGTCAGAAAATAATAAGACATCATTTAGAAAAAATAATAAGGAATTTTTCAGAACCACAGTTCTTAAAGATGATCTTAAGAATGTGCCTGGTGCCTTTGAACAGCCTACACTTGGGAGCTAGATCAGAATGAGACAGGGCCAGCCAGCCAGGCCCTGGGTGTGGACTAACATATCATAAGGTCTGGAATTCTAAAATCAGATTAGAATAAATTTTTAGGGAAGAATAAGTAAAACACTGTGGTGTTTGGCCTACTTTGGCAGCATAAAATGCGCTAAATATTGATGTTGTGTGTGTGCCTTTTACAGGCAGAGAATACATTCACAGACATGATCCAGACTAACCACATAAGCAAATGAAAACATTGAACATGGCAGGAGCTAGTCCCTGTTGGCAGGTTGCTTCACAAGTCATGGGTGTTTGTGTTTGCATTTATCAATTTATTATGAAACTTGACCTTCCTTGCTAATTAACAAATAATGGCAATTTCAATTGGGACGATATACAGATCATCCCAGGAAGTAATTTTAAAGGTATTAATTAAGCTCTACAGAGAGATTCTAAAAATTACACATGAATATATTTTTTTGTTTAATTCTCTGTACATATTTGGCCACCTGCCTTCTTGTTTCACTGCCTATTTTCACAGCCATGACACATAGCAGTGCATATATTAACTTAAAAGAGCATGCCTGCAACTCTGACATAGTGTATATTTTTTCTCCTGCAATTTTTTTTTCGTTTTGGTTCAAATGATTATACCTATTTTTTTAAAAACTCAGAGTTGTTTTTTTATTAAAGTGTAAGGTTTATTTTCACACTTCTGATTGCCAGAGGAAGAGGGAAGAGAGTGTTGCACATCAGACATTCAAATTCAGACATTATGCAATCACAATGACAAGGATTAATAAAGATTAATTTGGTTCTCACTTAAAAAGTCTACTGCTAGGCATGTAAGGAAAAGAATAATTATCGTCTGCTTTTGAAATGTTCTTCTTGTTGTTGTTGCTGTTGTGTAACACCTTGCTGTCCATGTTGGCAGTTTGTTTTTATCAAAATGTTCTCTAGCTACTGTTTTCCAAGAAGCTACAGCTGGGTAATACAATTTATGAGGCAAAATTTCATATGCATTAGCTGGAAAAAATCTTCCCTATTTAAATAGCCTTTTTCATGGGTTTTCTTTATTTATTTTTGGTATCATTACTTGTATTTTAAAATGAAATGTACAATTTATTTTAAAGAAGGCTTCATAATACTATTTCACACATTGTTTTTATTAAAGATTTTATCAAATACGTTGTCTTTATGGTCATTTTTTTCTCATTTGTCAAATCAGCAATTACAAGCACTATCTATTCAATCAACTTCTCATTCCCTACTCCCAAAGTTGACATTTGAATGAACTGTCCAACTATTCCTTTTGGTCGAGTCAGCATAGGGTGAGCTCCTAGGAAGGCTCTAGCGTAAAGACAGTGGTTAATAATGTAAGTAAACAAGGTATAGTAAGACTGCCAACAGATGTGAATTTTCTTTGCTGTCTCCCTAAAGAAATAGTTCAATTCAGTACGTTTAATTGAGTCTCTATGACTCACACTTGGCCTGGGAACCAAAGAATCCCTTTCAAAGTAAGGGAAAAAGAGCATTATTATATTTTAAATGATATGTATGTTAGTTTTCAGTAGCACACACTAACAATGAACTACCCAGAAAAGAAATTTTTAAAAATTGCATTTATAATTGCATCAAAAAATATTCTTAGGAACAAATTGAACCAATTAGGTGAAAGATGTATATACTGAAAACTATAAAACATTGATGAAAGAAATTGAAGAAGACACAAATTAATGGAAAGATACTCTGTGCTCACAGATTGGAAGAATTAATGTTGTTAGAAAGTCTATATGATCCAAAGCAATCTACAGATTAAATGCTATCCCTATCAAAATCACAATGATACTTTTCATAGAAATAAAATGGATGAACAAATCCCAGATATCTATTGTGCAGCATGGTGACACTAGTTAATATTAATGTATTGCGTACTTCAAAACTGCTTAACAAGTGTGTAATGTGCCGGAAATGGTAATTACATTGATTTAATCATTTCACAAGGTATACATTCATCAACACATAACATTATAAACCACAAATATATACAATTTTATTTATCAATTCTTCCTTAATAAACCTAAGAAAAAATAATAAATGAAACAAATAATAAAAAAGAACATCTAACAAAAATACAACAAAAATAAAGATAGCATTACTATCATCTTTCTCCTTTTCCTCCTTATATTGGCTCCATTAGTTTCCCTGAAATTATTTAAGCTTGATGTGGAATATTTTCAGAAGCTAATAATTATCTTTTTTAAGAGGATTTCCATTTCCGTGATCCTTTTCATCCTACAGAAACAACGGGAGAGTATGTATGCTGCCTTCATTCCACAAATTTGCACTGAGTATTTTCTGTGCTTCAGAAGCTGGGAGTGCCATAGTGAGCAAGAGACACGGGGTTATCCTCTTATGAGGCAGCAGAGAGTGGGGTTTGAATGTGCTTTCTGGGGTCAGACCACTGAGATTCAAAGTCCACCTTTACAAGTTGCAAGTTGCATATTTGGGCAAGCCACTCAACTGCTCTGCTTTAGTTTTTGTATCTCTACATTTTTTTTTTTACTGAATCAATCTTGTAATTATTAAATCAAACTTCAATACAGCGCAGTTTCTTGTAGGATAAGACTGTGATTAGCACACTACATTTTTTTAGTATCTCTGATACTTCATTCTCATATTGGCCTGTATAATAAAATTTTATACCAAAATGGAAAATTGTTATAATCAAAATTATACAATAAAATACCAACATAAAATCAAATGGGAAGTTATAAAAACAAACGAAATATATGTCTAAATTCCTTGAAAACATAGCTGATACAATGAGATATTGACTAACCCCAGTGAGATTGGCCTTTATCAAAAAATCCCAAAATATCAAATGCTGGCGAGGATGTGGAGAGACAGGAACACTCTTACACTGCTGGTGGAACTGCAAATTAGTGTATCTCTACAATTTTGTTGATGAGTTTGCTAATAGTAATACGTTCCTTATAGCATTGTTGTCATGATTAAATGAGTTAATATATATACATGTACTCACATATACACACACACACACTATCAGAAGACCCTAGCACAGGTTAGCTCTTGCTCTTTTTCAAATGGCAGGGTGAAGTTTCATTAATAAAGGCAGTCTCTTCATTGAACTCTTCATTGTGTTTTCCAGTCTGGATCCAGGATTTTTTTATGATGTAATATTTATTAGGGGGATAAGGAAAAGAGAGCACATCCAGATTGAGAAAATAAATTGGGGTATATTATAAAGAACTTGAAGAAGGATAGACGGGGAAAAATTCAAATAAAAAAAGAAACTCTACGTATAGAATTGCAGGAAGGATGACTGGCAATGAAATAGTTTTGGGACAGCTGTAAGATGAAAAAGATTTGGGTAGAGAAAAAAGAGGATGTCATGAAAGTTTGCTATGAGACATAATTTGAGTTCTCTTGTGTACTGTGTTTTTATATGAAAAAGTAGATATTTCTGAGTTGATTAAAGTATTTTTGTTGTAGGACATTGGATGACGGTGGAGAGCCCCAGTGTTTTGTAAGTTGATTATTAGTGAAAAGCTTGGAGTTTCAATCAGACACCACAGTGGGGCACTGAGGAAAGCAAAAAGACAACTTAAAGATTGGCAACTGGATATTTGGAAAGCAAAGGTCTATTATTTATTGAAAAAATTGCATAGTCTTTGCCTATTAGAGTTTGCAGGAATAAAATGGGTTGGCAAAGCTAAGGTCCCTTAAAAATGAGAGAGTGTGATCAGCATAATCTGGAAAAAAAAATCATTCTGATGGTGCTACTGAAAAACTGACTCACTATACGTGTTCGCCAACCTGAAAATTCCTAATGGAGCGCAAATCTCCATGATTTTAGAGCAAAGCATTTCTTTAGGCAAAAGTAGAAACTCATATGGAGTGTTTTTGTTTCTGTTATAAACTACTGGAAAAGAGCATATTTTTCTGTTATCTAAACATCATGTGGACAGAAGACATTCTTCTCCTTTAAGATCTATAAGTGGAGATGAAGTTACGTAGATACTGTAAATGATGTTCTACTACTTATTTAGCACTGATGCAGAGTATTGTCATAGATGCTTTTTGTAGGAGCCTTTGTCGCTATGAATTTTTCATCGAAGAGCAGGAAGAAAAAAGCATATCTGTATTAATTCAACAAACTTTCATTGAACATTTTCTGTGACCTGGAGAAGGGACATCACAGTGAACAAGACAGAGCTGGCTGCTTTCCTCGTGGACCTTTTACTCTGGGGGAACTTATTTTGCAGGAGGGCAAAATGATGTCTTTACTATTCTGGTTATAATCTTTAGTCAAATCAGACAACTACGTCAGGTATTTTTCAAAGAAAAAAAATGTGAGTTAGTAAAGCATTGAATGTCCCCTGATCACCGTATGCATTGACTTTCATCTTCACACCTTCCCAGGCCCTCCGCGGATCCTGCCCTCCTCATACAGGCCCTCCGCCCCCTTTGCAGACCTCTCTCCTTCTGCTCCATCTAAACTTACCCAGCTCAGACATCTCCATTTATTTATTTTTCTCAATACCTTTAAAGGCGATTGTCTTAAAAACCTCTAATAAAATAAAGTTATATAATATTCATTGATGAAACTGTTATTCCTTCCAAAGGCAATTGCAATGAAAAGCAAAAAAGACTTTTAGGGACAGTAACATCTACACAGTCAAAACTGAGTTTCTAATTGAAGATATTTTATTCACTGTTGTCTGCCCCTTGGGGAAGTCCTTCTTAAATATCCTTTTTTCTCCACATGTACCTAGTTTGAGCCCTGAAACTTGTTTTATTTTCACGACTCTGAGATTGCTAGTGATTATTTGGATTGAGTTATTGTGTAGATGTGTATCAATTGATCCACCAAAAGAAATAGTATATTTGGAAGAGTTTTTCAGTAAGTGAACAGATTCAGGCAAATCTTGATTTTATGAATTTTCTACCTTTCCATCCTTTCCAAGATTACCAGTGAATGGATGATTATTTTTTCTAAGATGATTTGAATTGGCCTTATTTCTAACCATTTTTTTTCCATTAAAGTAGAAGCTACTTAATGAATTGTCATGCATTGCATTTTATGTGACCCTTACATATACCCTTCTCTGACGTTCTAAGACTTAGTAATGCTTTCAGAGCAAAGATCAATGTTCACTGACACGTCTGGCATAAAAAGCGTTATAATTATACTGAATGCAAGAAGCTATATGAGTATGGTGCTTATATTGTCATTTTGTTACAGATTGACAAAATAGGGTTCAGATTTTCAGAAAGCCTTGCAATGAACAGTCACCATAGTCAGTGGATTATATTGTTAATGATAAACGATTTTCCAAGCTATGCCAAACTCTGTGCTCAAACCAACTCTACAGTAGGTAGTTTCCATAAAAGATTTTATTCCTTTAGGCTTTACTATACTTACTGATATATGTGACTATTCCTATAGACATGATTTTGAATATTTTGCGGATGGTTTGCTATGACATCCTAGATTTTTATATTGGAAACTAATTCATCTTATTTGCTGTAGTCAACATGACATGTACGCTCATTTGAAGGACACAATCTAAGTAAACGGTTTCTATTATCCATTTCAGAATAGTCTAAAATGGAAGACAACCAAGATACTATATTAGTTAAGATTGTTGTTTTTGGAATCAAAATGTCTGGATTGAAAAACTGTCTTTCCCGTTTACTAACTACGTGACCTCAGAGAAGTTACATAAACTCTGTGTGTCTCAAGAGCCTCTTTTGTAAAATATTTATGATAATAATAAACAAATTAAGCATGTTAATTCCTTAAATGTGTATCTGGCAATATAAAACACTAAACATTGGCTTATTATTAATATTATCACATGTGATTATAATTTTACATTATAGAGGCCTCATTAGGGCTCCGTATGCTTTAAAGGACAAATGCACAAATGCACAAATGCATAGCAATCCCTGGCCTGGGTTTCTGGGGATCATGAGAAAAATTACAAGTAATTTTTAAATGCTCCCTGAGTAGGCTTATTTGAAATTCTGACTTTGTTCATATTAGTTCCCGACAATGAACTCTAATATGATGGTGGGAGTTACCTTTTCCTTGAAAATGGAAACAAGAAATAACCCATAGACAGTACCTCTTGCATATGCTCAGTACAGCCTCTCTTAATACAATGCATTCACTTCCATATTTTAATTCTCTTTTACACATAGCCGTACAATGAACTAATCCTTAACTGTCCATTTCCTCTGATAGCACATGCAGCTGCCAGGAGAATGCACCGCACGGATCTCCCGCTGCACAGAACAAAAATGATCAAGCATCACAGTGACTGGGCTTTGGATTCCATCACTGCGTTTGCACTGAGGCCACAGCTCCCATCGGCTGGGGCTACCCAGTGACTGAGTGCTGCAAAGATACTGAGACAGGGAGCTCCTGTGCCAGCCACCTTGGGCTAAAGCACTTTATGACAGGGGACTTCTCAGACAGCATGTAACTGACCTTTCCTCCCTTCCTCTTGATTGCGGATGGACTGTGCTGTACCAGGTCAGCATTTCCCAGCCCCCAGCCCTGTTTTCTCTCTCAGAGGCATGTCCGCTAATACAGCCTTGCTCATTTGGTTCTGCCTGGCATCTGCGTCTTGGGGGACTCAGAACAACACAGTCATTGCAGGTCTGAGCGGCAGGGAATGAGAGCATCACCCAGGGCTTTTAACACCAGTCTCCGCGGTCACACTGCTTGTAGGATTTGGCTCCTGTAGAGTAGCAGGAATTGTAGTCACGCCCGTGTCTGTGTCACCAATTACTTCTCAGTGTGTCTTCCACATGGGAACTAAGTTTTACGGAACCCCACTAAAGAGTACAACTGTGGATTACTTAAATAATCTGTATAATGCTTTAAAGAACAAACAGACACACAGCATCCCCCAAATGCATGCGGGTATTGTAGCCCAGGTCTATTTATTAAATGACACAGCACATGGCTATATAGCCTAGTTTATCCCATGTTTTTAAACTTCTTTTTAAAGCTATTTACATTTAGTCTTAGAATGAATAATTATTTTTTTCGGTTTCAAAATTTTTTGTTTATTTATTATATAAGTTACAAAATCCAAGCTGTAAGAACCAGACCATTAATTTCTATCTCAATTCAATGTCGTAATTTTAGTTTTTAATCATGTTCATTTGTTAATACTTAGATCATTTGTTTATCTCAGATTTTGCAACTTCACTATGAAATCCAGACAGTGATGTTCCTGCGTACAATATTGTTGAGGCTCAACAAATGCTCAGAGCAGGTTCATCAAAATAGGGCCGTGCTAATTAACAAGGAAGACTCCTTACTTGATTTAGACATCTCCGTCCGCTGGGACATATTTCAGATGCTCCTCTGCTGCGAGGAAAGGCATACAGCTGGTTCAATTCTCCTTCCCACTGCTTATTTCCCTAACCCCTAACCTTGGCTTCAGGCCTTTTATGGGTATCAGAACTTGGGAAAGACGACAATAGAAGCATAAAAAGCTCTTTCTTGGTAATCTTGTGAGTAGACTTCGTGCACTGGACCTGACAGGTAATAAATCTATTTTTTTCTCTCATACGTGTCTCCATGGATTCTCTGAAGATTGTCAAAGCTCCGGGTGTTTCCCCTGCAGTTTCCTTGATGTTCCCTTCCTGGTGGTGGTTTCCCACCTCCCCCGTCCTTGTGCATCCAGCTTCAATTTGCACTTTTTTCTGTTTTACTTCCTTCCTTTCCCAGATGGCCTTGTGTACACAACCCAGGGTAACCACATGCCAGTTCTGATCCTTGGGGTGGCCTCCTCTTCTTTGGAAGGAACACAATGTGTCTTTATTCTGACAAGTTCTAAGAGTCTAATCCAATTTCAGTATAGCAGTAAGTCTTCAGTTCCTCCACCAAAGCAATCGTTCAGCTGGTCTTTCACCCTCTAGATTGCTTTGGTGGGAATTAAATCTTTTTCCAGCTACCTTGATCACATTTAATCTCTTCAGGTAGCCATACTAAATGCCTTCCTCTCAACAGGGGTTAGGACTGACAACAAAGAATTGTAACAACATAAAATCTCTTCAAAATTTTCTCCTCCTTCCATATTATGATTCATTTTGTATCATTTATCCCACTGAGAAGTTCAAAAGATGGACAACAGTTTCACTAATATTTTCTTTGTAAATTCGGCATTTGGTCTTTAATGCAGCATTCATTAGTAATGTTTTGCCTTTATGGAAACTTTGTTTTTAAAAATTATTTTACAATTTAATTTTAGTTAGTGTTCATAATATTATAATTACTTGCTTGCAGGGTGTATTTTTGTCTTAAATATGAGGAAGCATAGTCCTAAAACTTCATGTAGGCTAATGCCTTCTGAAATTTAAAAAATACTTGAGTGCCATTTTTGTGCTTAGCTATTTGATATTTTAAATAGAAATGTAAAGGATAATATTGTGTTATAATTATTTTATTATCTTATAAATTATATATTTTTTATTTCAGAATATTATGGGAGTACAAATGTTTAGGTTACGTATATTTCCTTTGCCTCACCCAAGTAAGAGCTATAAGCACGTCCATCTCCAGATGCTGTGCACCACACCCATTTGGTGTGAACATACCCATCTCCTTTTCCCCCTTCCCACCTGCCTGACTCCCGATGGATGTTACTACCATATGTGCACATAAGTGTTGATCATTTAGTACCAATTCGATGGAGAGTACATGTGGTGCTTGTTTTTCCATTCTTGTGATACTTCACTTAGTAGAATGGGCTCCAGCTCCATCCAGGATAATACAAGAGGTGTTAGTTCTCCATTGTTTTTTGTGGCTGAGTAGAACTCCATGGTATTCATATACCACATTTCATTAGTCCACTCATGTATTGATGGGCACTTGTAAATTATTTTAATAAAAAAGTTATACAGACATAAAAAAATTTAAAGCACTCATTTAATTACTTTTTTCTTGAAAATGTAATTTTCATTTTGTTGCCTGGAGAGTGTTGC